>PJRA01000272.1:900309-924963 GCA_016987375.1 Brachionus koreanus
GATGACATGGGGAGAAGTAAGGGTGAAGGCAAAAGATCGACTTGAGTGGAAATCAAAAGTAATGACTCTATGCTCCAAAAGGAGTGAATAAGGAAAAAAAAATGTATTCTAAAACTCTTTATTTGATTATATATAAATATAATAAACTCTTTATAAATAAATATAAATACAGTTTATTACAGTAAATTATTTTTTTGAAAAATAAAGAAATAAAATTTTAAAAAGATGCAAAATTTTAAGTTGAGCACAAATTTTTATAAAATTAAAAAATTTATTTTGCCTAATAAATTGGACTTTTTTGTTGGTCATATTAAATAACGTAAAATGATGTTGTTTACCTGTTCTACCGTTTGATTGCAACACTGTAGTAAAAATAAAAACAAATACTTTAAGCAATAAAATTTATTTTGCTTTGGACAGATTAATTTTAAAAAAATTATTTAAAAAATTTATTCTAAATGTTTCACTTTCCTATGATTGCATTACACACCGCTTTAATTAGCAACTGTTTTCTCTTCGTTTTCTAAATTAAAATTTTTATCGTCTTTTTTTGGTTCATTCGATTCTATTTTTTTGACTTTTTTTGACAGAGAATTTTCATTATCACTGTCACTTTTATCGGTTTCTTCGTCTTCGTTGTCCAACAACTCAGCCTTTTTTCTTTTTGGCAAAGTGCTAACAAAAGCAGTTTTCCAATCTTTGCATTCGGTATATTTACAAATTATTTGAAAAACTTGATTAACAGTCAAAACTGGACGACTATTCATCTGAATAAATTTACCAATGGGTAAACGACAGTGAGATATTTGATTTTGTTGAGCCATATTAAAAGTTAAAAGCTTGTGATGGTTATGATCAACCAAACCGCCAATTATATACACTTTATTATCGTCGAATTCTTGGATTTCATTAGGCGAATCACTAGTCAAATAAACAATATTCTGTTTAGGTATTTCGTCGAAAACTTGCAAATAATTTGTATTATGTATATATGCATCCCAATTTGCCAAGCCTGATCTTTCCAATAGTTCTCTGGTCCTGTTCGAACAGCTAGTCATATAAAATTGTAAAGGAGCTTCCATGCGTCTATTAGCTGCATAACAATAAGTTAATTGTTTGCAAAGATGATTTATATCTGAGTAGTTCATTAGACTTTCAAAAGAACAGTCGATAGCTATTTTTAGTTTGTTTGGCGAGTTGGCCATAAGATTTTTTTTTAAATCTTTTCGTTTTATTTCCAGCTTTTCACCGTTCATTTTTTCAACAACAGCATAATTTTGCTTACCCTTGGCTCTGCGGATTTCTCGTTCTTTTTTACGCTTTTCGGCTCTATTTTGCAAAGCCCTTTCCAATCGTTTAAGCTTTTTTTCTTGGTTTCTAGATAGCGGTTTTTTAAACTCTATATTAGAATTTAAATCAACGCTTAATTCACTTTTCAATTCTTCTTTAGCTATTTCTGCTGTATCAACAACTGGGTCCATTGTTATTAAAAAATAAATTAAAATCTTAAAGAAAAAATATATTTGAATTTAACAAAAAAATTTACTGAAAAAATAAACACTTTTTAATGAAAATGAGATGTGAATAATTTTTTTCTTAAATTTTATTTTTCAAATTTAAATCAAAGTGTATGTGAGTATTTTTTTTTTACAATATTTAACTCAATATTTGCATTTGTGCAAATTTAATTAAAAATTTAAAAAAATTGCATTATTATATTTAAATTTTTAATTGTCCATATCAAGACCATAATTAAATGTTCTTTCTTTCTCGATATTATCTGAATAAAATTTGCTCAAATTTGGATTCATTTTTAAAATGAATCCATCATGATCTAAATTTTTGCTTGATAAGTTTAAAGATTTTTTTTTAGCTTTTCGCTTTAGTTTTGAATATTTGTAGAGCTTGTAGGAACCATAAACCGGCAATGCAACAGTACTAACAGCAACCACACCGATTCCAACTACCAAACCAAATGCAATTACAAAAGGACTAGCGGCTATTTTAGCACCTAGAATTGAACCTCTTATTGCCTTTCTTTTTAATGGTTTATCTGGATAGAGCTTGTTTTTGCATCCGAGAACACTTAGTTTACTGTAATGATCTCCTAAATGGAAAAACAACATTACTTCAATTTTTAAAAATTTGATTCAACTTACCAATAAACTTAACACTTCGAAATCGTTTACCACATGAATAGCAAAATCCACTTTAATAAAATAAAAGAAAAAAAACTGATTAATATTTAGAAAATTATGTTCTTTTTTAAAAAATCTGGTTAATTCATAATATTTAAAAATTTAGGATTTTTGAATCATTTTTAGTTTAAGATAATTTTAATTTACCCAATTATATTTAAAATTTTTAAACCAAAATTTTAATTTAAAATTTTTGATTTAAGTACTTTTGTGAAGTTTTTTAAGAATTTTAAATAATTGTTCAGAAAGATATCTGATCATTAAATAAGTTCTGCTACATTAATTATTAATAGATGGTATTTTACTTACTTTAGTTTTTTATTCAAATTTTAGAAATAGTTGTTGTTAAAATCAAAAGCAAATTGAATTAAAATATTATTTTGAATAATTAAAATAAACTATTTTAAAATATACTTAAAAAAATATTGAAACGAAAAAAGTGCAATATATTTTACTTCAATTTATAAAAAGCTTTCGCAAATTATAGTCATACTAAATTCAAAAAAAAACTTTAAAGCTAAACCATTTTTTAAAATTCATTCTTTTTTAAAAACAGGAAAAAAATTTAGAAAAATTTATTTAATAAATAACTTGACTTAAATGAAAATTTACATTTCTATATCTGAATTTTGATTAATACTAAAAGAACGCTCTAAACGAAAAATTTAAAGCATAAATATATTTTTTCTGGCTTCATTCTTAAATTCATTCTTAGCAATTCAATTTTTTGAAACATTAAACTGTGCACGAGCATGGACTAATTTTCGAAAACAAACCAAAACCCAAATAATTTAGTTTTACAAATCAGGAGTCAATCGAAAATTCATTTTCAAATTCTAAAAGATTAACTGTTGTTGAGCTCATGTTCAAAGACCATTTTACACTAATTTGAGTTAAAAAGTAAAGAAATAAAAAAGGATATAATTTTAAAAAATTAGAAATTATTTTACTGAAAAAGCTATTTTTATCTTTTAATATCATCGTGTAGAAAAAAAATGGCACAAAAGTTCGTTCCTTTATCGTTGGCTAGATATTATAGAAAATGATAATACCTTCAAAGAAGTGGTAAACAAAAAAACAAAAGAGAAAACAAAGAAGTGGTAGACCTAACCTAGACTAAAATAGCGACGAAACTAATGGTGACTTAAAGCCTATTTCAATTATAAATCATTCGCAAAGAAAGGTAACTAGAAAGTTTAATTGCCGCTATACCTATATCGGAAAGATTTTAAAAAAGTATACAAACATCAAAAAAGTATAAAAAACACAAGAGACCTCATTTAAATGCATACCAAGAGAAGGCAGCAAGACCAAAATGTTGTCGAATGCTTTTAAAATATAGCAGATATATCTGCTATAAATATAAATACATTAAAAAAGCATTAAAATGATAAAGCATTAAAAATTTGTTATTGGACTCGAAGAAACTTGCCAAATATAATGATAGTTTTTTTTACTGCTATATTAAAAAATTTGGAAAATATGAAGATTGTTTAGAGCAGCTAAACCTTATTACTGAGTATGACTCAAGTGGAAGGGTCACAAAACGGAAATTTGTTTCAGATTTACAAAGCGATTCTGAGTCAGAAAGTAATTTAATTTTCGAAAACGAATTTTTAAAAAAAAAAATTTATGAGTTTGAAAATCAGATAATTTTGCTTAATGAAATGTTGAATAAAAAAAAAAAGAAATAGAAAATTTGGAATTTAAAATTGATCAATTAAAAAATAATTTTAATGATTGTGAAATAGATAAGTTAAAAAAGTTTTCTTTAAATTTTTTGAGTAATTTTGGCAGCATTAATGATATTGATTTTCTTATGTATCAGTTTAATGGTGAGGAAGGTGACCTAACTCATTTGAGCTCAAAATATCCGAGTATTAAAATAAAATGTTTGTTTAAAAAAGAAATTGAGTTTTTACTAGATAATAGTAACATAAGTGCAACATCTGTTTTTCGGAAAGTTATGTCTTTTTTTATTCCATCAATTAATGATTGGGCTATCAGAAACGCTGAAAAAATGTTAAGTGAATACAATGATAATATTCTTGCTGCAACAGATTTTATCTCCGAAAAGAGACCAAACTTAACTTTAAGTTTAGTTAGGAGTACACTTCGGCAAATTTGCGCAGAGGCAAGAAGAACTTTAAAATTATCTTCAAATGGTGAATAAACTACTATTATAGTCTCTTTTATAGAAAATAAATCTCATTTTTCCTTTTTGTTTTTTTTGTTAATGATGTTTAAATTATGATTACACTTGGCTGATTTTGTTAAATTTTTATATAAATGTATATTTCATTTCTAATTTTAAAAATATGTTAAAACTAAACTTATTTTTATTTTTATTTTGTATATTAATTAACTTAATTTTGTATTTGTTGCTATTATACTTAAACTTTTACATATTTAAAATCATAGTTTTTGTAGTCTATACTTAAATATATTGTATTTTCCCGCTAATATTTATACTAAATTTGTAAACAATTTAAATTTGTAAATAAAAAATTAATGAATAATTTTATTTTAATTTGAAAAAAAAAATAATTAAAAAACGATGAAATTTTTAGTTTTCATCGATGAAACATTATGAAATTGCTCACTCCTCATCGATGAAAACTTGATGATTTTTTTTTTTCATTGATGCATCATCAAATTCGAATTGACTGGGTATGAATTTAAAATTTATGATTAATCTTATTTCACTCTAGGTAACACCGTGGTGTCAGAGAATTATATTTAATAGCAGTAACGTGAAAAGATGTTAAAGAATTTTAAGAAAAATTAATGTTCTGGTTTGCTATTTCACCACGCGAACCATGTTTTGTACCTAACGAAAATATATGGTTTGTTGCTAAATAAGTGAATCCAGCAAGCGTATTGAAGATTTTTGGGGAAATTTGAAAGCTAAAGTTTATCTTAGGCAACTCGAAAACAAAATTCACGCTTGCCTGAGCAATATCGACCCAAAAATTGTACAAGAGCATGCCAAGAGTGTTCGCTCTAGGCTCGATATCATACGTCGTCAAGTGATATTATTTTTTCAAAATAGGAAGGTTCAGTGAATAATTTTATGATTAAATAAAAAAATTTTTATAATAAAATTAATTTTGTGCCAGTATATTATAAGAAAATTTATAAATATATAAAGTTTGATTAGTAATAAAAAATGTATGTAATGGCCAAAAGAACGTAAGATTTCATAAGAAGTACTATTTGTTAATTTAATCATTGAAAGCAAATGCAAACAAAATTAAATTTACTTGAGATAAACATATAAAATAACAAGTTAATTAAGCTCTATTAAAATATTCATGAATAGATACCTGTGACAATTTGAACATATCATATGATCGCATCCTTTGGTTCGTTGTATATATATTTTGCATTTTGGACAAATTTGTGCATTTTGTTGTCCGTAGTGGACCTCTTTCGCCCAATATTTTAGCATACGATCTCCTTTTTTGAACTCAGAGCAGCTGATTCCTTCATGCCAAGGAGCATGACATTGAAAGCACCAAATTAACTGGCATTTTGTGCACTGACACTTTGTTAATGATTTAGACTTGCTTTTCGAGTTTTTGTGAGACGTATTTGTCAAAAGTTGTATAGAATTGATGTCCAAAACATGAGAACATCGAGGACATGTTTTCATATTCGAATTTTTATTCGCATTTACTAAAAGACTTGAGTATAGATCATATATTTTAGCATCGAACTTGAGCATTCTTTCACAAATTTCATCCTTTTGAATTAGCTTTTTGCATTTATCATTCAAGCATTCAATGCTTAAATTTCCGCAAGATTCTTTAATTTTGTTTTGTATGTACATATTTATACAGTTATTACATGATTTGAAGCCGCAACATTGCCGTTCATTGACCAAACAAAAATCGAAGCAAATTTCACATTCAATACGTGATAGCAGTGTTTTTTCATAAAATCCAGTATTTAATAGATTATCATCATCTAAATCCAGTAAATTTTGAAAATCCATCTCAGAATCTGAATCAATTAAGTGTCTGATAAAAAATTCCAAAGTTGTTTGCGAGTTATCGTCTGCTTTAGATCTCAAATCTAAATTGCTATCCAGTTGAGCTTCTAAATAATTTTTTGAATGTTCAATAAATGAATCATCATTTTCTGATTCGTAATCTGAAGATTCAATATTGGGAATTATTATTGATCCTTCAAATTTTATCTTTTTATCTTTATTTTCAAAGACAAGTTGTTTATAAGAAGTCTTTTTTGGTCTTTCGGAAAGACTTCGTTCTAAAATATTCTTTTGAATTTTTTGAGCTTCTGGATGCTTTGCTAGTTGAAATTGGTTCATTGATTTATTTTCAAACGAACGATGACCCTTTAAGGATACACTTCGCTGGAGTCTTCTACAGTCTGTGAACATTGTTTCCATTCCTTCAGTGCTTTTCTTATTTCCTAAAATATTGTTACTTAGTCGCCATGCTAGAACTTTTTTATTTCTATTCGAACTATTCTCTTGCATTCTAAAAATTAGAAAAACAAATTTTACCTTTTAGATTTTTATTTTTATTTTATAAAATGTTATTTTTTTGTTAATTTCTTGAAATTATTTAATGCTTAAATTTGAGTCGAATTCTTTTTAAGCAATAATGAATAAGAAAAACTTTTGTGACTAATATTTTTTAAAGTATAATTATATACATTATTTTAAACCGTTTTTCATTACGAAATTCAATTCTAAAGTAATTGATGATTTTTTCCAATTTTCGATGACAAACAAAAATATTTAAAAATTTATATCTAAATATTTTTTGCATGATATTAATAAAAATAATAATTATAATTTAACTAAAAAAAGTTAATTTTTTATGAACAAATTACCAAATTTTAAAAAATATTTTAATATCTATTCATAAATTAGGTTTTTCATTAAATGACAGTTAATTTAGTTAGCATAATTTAAAGAAAATTTATTTTAAAAATTTTTTCCCAGTTTTAAAAAAAAATCAGCATATTTTTACTAAAAATTTATATTTTTTGAGTAAAATAATATTATAACTTTGGTTAATTTTTCTTAAATCAGCTAAATTAATTATGAAAGAAAAAGAGAAGGAGAAAGTAATTTTAATTTAAAAAGAAAAAATCTGAATTTTAAATTCTCAAAAAAATCACGTCTATATAGAAATATTGCTTACTTTAGTAAAATCTAATTTCAAGCATTTTTTGATGCTTTCAGAAATATTTTCTAATAAATAAATAAACGAAAATTTTCAAAACAATATTAGAAACATTTAGTTTCATTTAAGCCTTCAGGGTTTATAATAGTGGCATATAAGGTGACAAAAATAGAGCTTACTTAAATTCGATACATTAATTAGCATAATATGCTAAAATTAAAGTTTTGTGTATTTTATTTATGCTTGCTGAAACATTTGAGGTTATAAATACATATTAACGATTTATTTAAAATTATAATAATTTTTAAATATTTTTATCATTTTAATTTTCTCACTTCAAAAAATTTTTCCGAATGCATTTGAATAATTTAAAAGAATATATTAAGAAAAAATTAATGCTTGAAAATTTATTTTTCTAGTTATTTAATTTAGTAATTTTTTGATAAATTTTTAAAAATTTAATTTTTCAAAAAGAGAATTTACTTTCAAATCAATTTTAAAGTATATTTTAAGCTAAAAAATTAATAACGAAGACAATTTTGATAAATTCTTTAGTTTTGTGTTAAATAAAATAAAAGACTTTTATATTTAAGTCTATTTAAACTCATTCTTGAATATGTATACACCATTAATTCTTGTTAAACTATGCATTCCTGCTCTTTTATTTCTCATGCTCATCTTATTCAATCAAGGTGTTTATACATGTTGAGACTTAATTCTGAATTAAAAGTAAAACAAAAATTTAATATAAAATCAAGAAATTTTTTAATCATAAAGAAACTTTTGTTACTTCGAAAATTTTTTTCAATTATAATTCATTCACACAATTTTCATTTTTTAGTTCAATCGTTTAGATTCGATTGAAATGGCTAGAGGTTTGCAGAAAATTCAGTCGCAACAAAAAAATCAATCCAAACAGGCTGACAAAAAGTCTGCACATGATAATAAAAAGAGCGCTCAGGCAGGTCTGCAATATCAGTGCGTAGTGTGTAAGGTATAATCATAATGTCTTTGTGTAGAAAAACGAAATTAAATTTCTTTTCATAGGCTCAGATGCCTGATCCGAAAACATACAAGCAGCATTTTGAAAGCAAGCATCCAAAAGCTCCTATGCCCGATGAGCTAAAAGAAGTCGTTGCATAAGACACGGGAAAATTTAATTATAAAATATCTAAATCTACCATTTTAAATATATTTTTAAATAAAGTCAAAACATAAAGATGTTGCAAAACCTTATTTTTTTTTTGCTTTAAACTTATTATGTAAATATATATTTTTTATCAGCAAAAAAAGTCTAATTAATTATCTTTATTTAAAAGAGATAAATAATAAAAAAAATTTGGCGTACCTTTTAGTGATACAAAAATATTTTAAATCTTAAACGTTGTGACGATTAAATAGAAACGAATTTGCTTAGAAGATTTACTTGGCTCAATTTGAAATTTCAAAATTTTGAAATTTTTATGCTAATTTTTGCAAGCTTGTGTCGCCAACAACAATATCAACGCATGCTCTTCTGATTATTTCCATTCCAATTGAAATGCATTTTTCTATTCCCGATACTGAAGATTGCTCAAATGAAACAGGCTCATATACAGTAATTTTATTTAAGCATTAAAGAATCAGTTTTTTTAAAATGGAAACTTCATAAAAACTGAAGCCTATTCATTCATTGAAAAAATTAAAAAAAATTTTTTAAGCTTTTTAAGATATCAATAAACGGAGCCCATCACTGTTCTGTCAGATACAGCCAACTACATAATTTACATGAACAGGTATAATTTATTTGAATTTATTTTTCATTTTTTATTCTAAATTTATAGCTAAAAAATGAATTTGGAGAAGAACTTCCATCGTTCCCGCCAAAAAAGTTATTCAACTTAACTTCCAAAGGTGTAGAGGAACGAAGAACTCAACTGGAAAAATACTTACAAATTAGTAAACAAATTTTTTTCAAATAATAAATATATTTTTTAAAAAATTTATTAGTTAGTCAAAATCAAATGATTATGAACAGTGATTGTTTGATTGATTTTTTCACAAATGCTCAACAGGTATTTTAAAATACATAAAGATTACAATTTTTATCATATATATCAAGGAAATGTTTACTGAAAATGAATTCGATGTAGATCTCCTTGTATACTTAATGAATTATCAGAAAATAGTAGTCAATGTTAAGTCACATGATCAAACTGAAGACATTCTTGAGGTACGATATCATAAGATAAATAATTTATTGAGTTTCTTTTGTTTCAAGAAAGTTATGGATCAATTGGGTCTTGATAACAATCATGTTTATTATTTTGGAATTTTTCTAGTTCGAAAAGATGAAGTCGACTCTATTAGAAGTAATTTATCAAATTAAAAGTTTATAAATTTAACTTTAATTTTTTATTAGTTGTGAGAAAGCTTCAGGATTTTGAGTCACCTTACTTATCGCTACAGAATGCAAACAAATCTGAAAAGCATAGATTAATTATTAGAAAATCGTTAGATTCTTATTTTGTTTTTAAAAATAATTTAAAGTTAAATTTAAAAAAAGTTATTTTGAGCTAAGTTTTGAAGCTGAACTTTACTTTGACAAAGTTGCTGTTGATTTGCTATTTTATCAAGTAAAAAATTAAAATAGTAAAAGCTTAATTTTGTTTTAATTTTTCACTTTTTATCTTAAGGCAGTAGATGAACTTGAAAGAGGATACATTACTCCAGACAATGAGTCAATTCACATTCTAGAACAATTAAAAAACAAAGAATCAAAACTAGAAGTAGTCTAAAAACTGAAAATATACTAAAAAATATATTTATTTTTTTTTTTTAAAAAGTTTTTAAAATTGGTAGCATCACAAAAATTTTATGGATTCATGCATTTTAGATCTTGTGTTATCAACTATCCAGAAGAAAATATTAAAGCCAACCTAAAACTTGGCAATCGAAGCCTAGTTATCTTATATAATAAGGTATGAATTATTTTGTTTTTTTTTTCATTTAAAAGTAATTTGATTTAATTAGAAAAATGCAGAAGATGAGATTGTTTTGAAATTAACTCGAATTAAATGCTGGAAAGTCAGCGGAATGGTAAATTGAGAAATTTAATCTATTAGTTTATTGAATTTAAAAACTATTTAGAGTTCTTATGAATCAGGTAATCAAGTTACTTCACAACTTGAGCTTTCAATTGAATATTTATCAGGAAAAAATAAATTAACACCAATTAATATTCAAACTGATCAGGTAAGCAAAAAATTTGATCCAAGTCGTCCATGTTTTCTAATTTTTTTTAAAATAAGGCTATTTTAATAAGCATGAGTATACAAACAATGGTTGATGAGATTTTACTCAAAAAAGATGGGAAAAAAATGAAACGACCGAGTGATAGACAGAGAGTTAGAGCTACACAATTTTTGACACGCAATAAATCTTTAGTTAAATCCGGTTCAATTTGTCAAAATAATGAATCGGAGACCACAAGTTTAACGTCCAATACCAACATGCCAGATTACAGTAAAAATGATTTATTTGAAAATGAAGATTTCATTACAAACGATGATCTCTGAGTTGATTTATTGTATCAAGATGAAATAATTTATTTTCCTTTTTTCCTTAGTTAATGCGGTGATCTATATTTTGTTTTTTTGATCAAATTATTACCAAATTAATTTAATAAAAGAAAATTTGAATAAGATTTTTTATTGAATGAAACCCAAAACTTCGTTTCACTTTGACACTTAAATTTAGAAAAAACTACTTATTCAATTAATCTTGTATCGAATTAAGTGATGTTTTGTCTTGTATTTCTAAACACTCAACCAGTAGCGTCAAACTAAACTATATATAAGACTAAACTATACTTTAACTTAATATAGGATGCTTTTACTTTTATATATCTATCTTTATCTATTTTCCACATATTTAAAATATATTTAAATTAGTAGTGTTGGATGCGGACATAGCTAACTGGTTCAATAGACGGGCGATTTCTCGCAGACTCTGGCCCATTTAATAACAGTTAAAATTTAGAATTTATTATAAAAATCCTGAATATATGAAAAACGCCCGAATAATACTGATTGATTGTATTGAAAAATAAAATTTTTTAAAATAAATCCTTAACTCAACCGCAAAAACTGTCACGGATACTTAGACCGCCCGTTTAAATTTAAACGGTTGTTAAACAGACTAAAAATTAGCCCGCTAAAATAAACGGGCACGGTCATAGTTTTTGGCCCGTTTACTGTCTGCTTTACTGCCGTTCTGCACGGACACTAACACTATTAATTAGATTTTTTTTATTTTTCTAATTTCTTTTTTACGCCAATATCAGAAAATGTCACGCAACCGAAAGGTTTTTGAATTGTGGTTATTTAAGCATTTTGAGTTCTACATTACCCTAGATTAGCTTTCCCAATTCATTTTCAACAAAAATATATATTGAGATCCAGTCTTTGTAAATATAAGTATACTTTGCATGCTTTATACTTTGCATTTAGAGTTAAAGATAATGTTGTTCTTTAGGTATTTGATACATCTCTAAGATTGTAAAAACAATTAAGATATTAGCGTTGGATACCACCAGTGTCAAAAAATGAGAGAGGTAGAACGAAACATATAAAGAGATAAAAAAAGAAATAAAAACATGAGGCAAAATTTCAATTTTATTTCAGAGAAAAAAGCATAAAATTAGTTGAATAAAAAAGATAAAAAATAAAGAATACGTTTATTTTCACGTAAGTTACCTGAAAATAAATAGAAAATTAAAACACGTAAGATACGTGTACGTTTTATTAAATTTTTATTTTATTTTCACGCATTTTAAAAAAAATAAATAAAAAAGAGATTAACAAGTATTTAAAAACAATTACAAGAACCACAAATGATAAACTTATTATCACAATTATTGGAACAAATTTTACAAGATTTCAAATTGTTCAAAAAAAGAAAGAGTATTCTCTAGCATAATCAAGCCTTCAGTAGTAAAAAAATTTGACAATTGATCTTTTTTAAGACCATTTTGGTCAAATAAGCCAGTTGAAAATATTTAACTTGTATACGATTTTGGATCGACTTTTTTAGCACTACTGTAAGTCGTCCAAAGTGTAAACGACTGTTTAGTAAAGTCATTAAATACTTGCAAAAAGTCGTCAAATGCTTCGAAAATTTGGTCTCGAAAAATTGGATAGCACATTTTTAGATTGAGTTTTATCAAATTAGATAAGGTTTTTCAATGGTTTTTTTTAGATTTAAGTTAATTCAATAGGCACTAGTGTTTAGTTGGTTTCAAGTTTTTTTGAGTAGCTTCATGTTTGATATGCTTTATATGATAGAATTTTTTAAAATAAATTTTCTTTTATATTTTACACTTGCGTGAAAATAAAAGATAATTGACACACGTTTTATTTTATTTTCAAAAAAAAATTTATTTTCACGCAAGTTACGTGTATTAATAATTTTTATTTTCACGTAACTTACCTGAAAATAAGTGCACTCAAAAATATAACCCAGAATTTTTTAAAAGAAAAATACATATATTCAATTGAATAAAAGGGATAAAAAACATTAATTTTTACTTTTTTTCTTCATAAATCATATTGTAAACAAGGACCAGCTTTTGGCTTCCGACCTGCTTTGGGTCTATTTAGAAAATATTTTGTAGTTACTTTCATTAGATGAGGACTATTGCTTTGGAACAGAGTACAATTATTTTGATTTGAATGGGTTTATTACGGAGGCTCGGTCATATGAAGATGAAATAAATGATTTAAGGTCTATTTGTTTGCTAAATTCTTGAAACAAGACCAAGTCTAATTTTTGCCTCATTCTAATTAATTAATTTTTTTTTAATAATTTTATGTTTTATTCTCTTTTTGATTTTTATAATTTACGTTTTTTTTCTCTAATTAAATAAGCTAAATTATTATATGTTTTTCCTCTTTTTTTATGTTTTTTTCTACCTCACATAAAAAATTAAAAATACATAAAAAGTATAAAAAATTCAAGATGGATTACACCATTTTTTGGCGGTTTAATGTCGGCTACTGACGGTACCCAACATTACAAAATATATAAATGATGGTGAATAAATTGATCAATTTTTAACGAAATTTAATTTTTTTTTCAAATATTTTTAAATATAAATTAACTGAAAAATTCTGAATTTTTTAGGTTCTTTTCGATGTAAAAAAGAATATTTTAATCTGATTCTCGAAATCGATATTATTTTTCCAAAAATTCTCTTCTTAAAAAAGAAAAATAAAATACGAATTTTAAAATACCTTTTTAACTTTTATAAATGTAAATACTAAAAGAAAAACTTTTAATGCTTTCATCTAAAGTTGGGTACAATTTTGAAAAAAATTGCGAGAAAAAAAAATCAGGAGGATTTAGATCCTTATTTAAATTGATGTATAATTCAAAAAAAAAACAAAATTAAAGATTTTTTGGAATTAATAACAAGATAAAATAAACTAACTTAAAAAAAAAACTTTTTAAATTATTTTTATTAAAAAAATTCATAAACTTGAAATCTGAGCATGATTTGAAAATTCAATTTCGATATCTTGGCGGTGATTTTTAACGTATTCTGCTAGTTTATAAGAAAAAAACATCTTCATATTTTCTTCTGAACAAATTTCTGACTGATCAAAATCTTGTCCAAACCAACTTGTCATTTTATCAAATAAAACATTGTTTTCATAGGAAAAAAATAAAATTTTTTTTTTAGAGTAATCAATTTCCTTTATATAAACTAAGTTCCATGAATATTTGCTCGTTTTATCATTTTTAATAATAATTTTTGCAGAGCCGCTTGATTCACTAAATACTAATTTTTTTAAAGAAGCTTTCTTTACAGGATCATTTTCAATTGCAAATTGTTTGATAACCAAAATAACCAAAAGTTCGTTAATTTTTTCAATTGCATTTTTTTTTACTAATGGTAATGTGATTTTTATGGCCTTTTGAAAAAAACTTAATAAATACCAGAATAATTACAAAAAAAGTTAATAAATAATTCTAAATTTTGAGTTTATTTACAAGAAAGAAATTTTACTTACTTGTTGGTTATATTGTTGCATGCAGTATTCTAAAAAAACAACAACAACTAATACAAAGAATAGTATTGATATTGTTTTGGTCATTATTGAAGTTTATAATTTAAAAATTTTCCAACTATCTATATATTATTTTCTTTAAGTATTAAGACTAGAAAAAAAATGTTTTTAATTAATTTTTGAAAGCGTTGATAAGAAAAACTTAGTTTTATCAAAATTATTTTCAAAATAAAAAATTTCTATTTATAAATTTTTAGAGTAAATAATCTTTAAATTATTTTTAACTTTAATAAAAGTTTATGTTTCAAAAATGATAATTGCTCAAAAATTCTCAATAATAGACTTCGGACAATTTATAGACAGCATAAATTGCCGATTTGATCTAAAAAATGAACAAGCAGAAAAGCTAAAGTCTATTCAAGATGAATCCGAAATTTTAATTAAAATTTCTGATAAAAATGGCAAAAAGTGGAATTTAAAAGTACAAAAAACAGAAATCCATTTCAAAATTCATTTAGAACCAATCCGAGATATAGACATATTTAAAAATATATTCAAGTACTTTTTCAACAAATATGTCTTTATATTTATTTGTTTTCTATTCATTGTTGTTGTAATTGATAAAGCTTTAAATCAATACAAAATAAAGAAATGGGTAGCTACATCCGAAATAGAAGTATCAGTAGTGAAAGAAAAAAATATTGAAAACTATATAGAGCTTTTAATTAAACAATTTAGTGACGTGACGCTTGAATATCAATCAAAGTTGCGATCAATTAAATATTTAACTTTTCCGAAACAAGATAAATTCAAATTTTATGATAAATCAGAAAATAATAGTTACTATAAAATTGTATTAATTACTGTACAGCGATTGGAATTTACATTCCGATTTTCAGTTAAAACAATAAAACGAGAGATTAAATTGATAAGCTTAAAAAAAGCTTTGCAAAATTGGTTATTCAAGGAAGACACAAAATTTGATGAATTGCTCATCGAGTTCGATTAACCCTCTACAATCACCGCGGTGTCATTTATGACATTTTTACTATTTTAACAATAAAATCCTTGAATTAAAACTTATTTTTATAATTTTTTTACTAATGGCTAAATTATTCAAAAATCTAGAAATTAAAAAAAATTTCAATAAAATTGAATATTTTTCCGCAAGAATAAAAAGTAAAACTGTAATTGCCAGTCGTATCATATTTGACACGATGATTTTTATGTTTTAATTACAAATTTTACAATAAAATTATGTATTGGCTAATGATTTAAATTGTTGAATATTTTAATTTAAATTTAAAAAAATATTTTGAAATGTCACAGAGGCAAGCTGTATTGAAGGCTCGCGTAGATTTCGATAAATACAGTTGTAAAGATATTGATGCTGGATCATCTGACGAAGAAATTAACAATGAAAATGAAAGCGAGTATGAATTCAAGAGGATTATTTTTTTTAACTGTTCGAAGATAAATTCGATCAGTTTGATGAAATTGATGAGGTTAGATTAAAGATGCAATAGACAAACTAGTAAATTATGACAATAATCATGAGGATTTCAATCCAAAATCGTATAAAAAAAGCAAAAACAAAACTATTTGGACAATGCTGAATATTGGCAAAGAAACTTAAATGCATGAAAAAAAATAGATTCCAATCAAAAGCCCAGACCGAACAGTTCCTCAAAAAGGCACACGGCACAATTTAATTAATTTAATAAATTTATTTTAAAAAATTTCAAAATTAAATTATTTAAAAGTCTTCTTTTATATTCAAAATAAATTCCGTTTCATAATTGACACGACTGGTAATTAAAGGTACAAATAACTCTGGCAATTTGAGTAAACAAAACTTAAAAATTCTTTGTTTTATCATCAGGGAATTTTGTTCGTTTTTGAATTGTTTTATTTTTGATTTAAATTTAATAAAATCAGAATCACAAAGAAATTAATTGATTTTTCAAATGTAGATGAATTAAAAATTCAGATTAAAATTTTCAATTCTTAATTAGGCATCCTTTAGAAATTCTAGTTTAAATAAAATGCGTTCAATGAATAATCAAAAGTACTAGGAAAAAGATAGGGGTTAGGAAACTTTTCCGCATTTAAAAATCTGTATTGTGAAATAAAAATAGAAATAAAACAAAAATTCTTCTTTATTTGATTAATTAAAATTTACTAAAATAGAATATATTTAAAAAAAAATTGCAATAAAGTTGAAAACAACTTTGCTTCACTTTTTTTACTCAAAATATTCTCATATATATTTTAAACATAAAACATCAATAAGATATAAATTGATTATTGATTTTATTTCAAAAAAAAAAAGAGAGTTAAAATTTTTATGTTACTTATAAAAAAGTAAAACAAAATATCTATCACTAAGTTACAGTATTTTTTTAGGATTTATTTAATTTAAGTAAATTTTAAATGTATGAAAAACGAAGAATTTTTATCCTTTTTGTTTATTTGTTTTTCATAATGGCTTAAAAACCTTAAAATAAGATTAATTTTAAAGCTATAAATGTTTTACTAAAAGTTAAAATTTTTAAACAAATTAAAGTTTTGTTATTTTGGTTTAGTATCAATTTTCTATTAAAAACCAAATAAATTTTAAATCACATCAAATAAACCAATCATTATAAATCCAAAATCAATGAGCTAATAACTAAATTCCAGGCTTCACTTTCTACTTACATAATGTCTTTTAAGCAGAAATATATATTTTTTTCAACTAAATCTAAAAATTAACCAACAAGAGCACAATTGCCGTTCGAAACCTTAGGGTCTAACCTCTAAATTATTTTTCAAATATACAAAAATAAATTAATGATGTAATTTGTTTTTATTATTAATAAAACCTAATAATAAATTTTAAGTTGGAAATTTTCTTAAAAAAAATTTAAACTTTTCTCGGATAAATAACATTTTGATAAAGAGCTTTACCATTCGATTCGTAAAATGTTAAAGTCATATTTTGACGAGTTGTTTGAGTTAGAACAAAGCCCCCGTTTACAAGTCCAATATTTTCAGCCCAAAAATATTTCAGACTATCCGATGGTATGTCATTGATGTGTACTGTTGAATTTTCAACAAAATTTCCAGCCCCACTCACAATGTAATCTACTTTATGGTTCATAAATGTGTCCGAAAGATACTGCAAATTGTGGTCATGTCCACAAAAGTATGCAGATACTTGATATTTATGCAACAAAGGTCTCAGAGTATTTAACAAACATTGAGTTGGGCCATGTTCTGCTACAGACCAAACTGGAAAGTGTCCTGCAACTATTATATAAGGAACTTTAGAGCTTGATACACGCTTCAATTCATTTTCAATCGCATCCAAGTAAGCATTTGATAATATTTTTTCTCTCAAAGATTTAAATCTGGGTTGCTTGTCGAGTTCCCAGTCAAAACCTGAATTACCACATAATAATACAGTATCTATCATCAAAATGCTAATTAAACTTTCATCATTTTTATCTGTTACATTAATAGTGTAATTTAAAGACGGAAGTATCCAGTTCTTAAAATGTCTCGTGTATTCAACTTGTGCTGTAGCATTACCGTAATGATCGTGATTGCCAAGTAAAACAAACCATGGAGTTTCTTTTAATCGCTTTGAGTTGAAAACACTTAAATACGTTTCCTTTTAATTTAAAATTATTTTCTTGATAATTCTATTATTTATTTATAACAATAAACCTTGAATCTTTTGTCATTTTCATCTTTGACTCCGTTGAAATAAAAATTGTCACCCAATGCCAGTTGAAATTGAGTATTGAACATGTCTCCTAATTTTGTCATTTGTTTAGAAACTTCGGTTTCAACAATCGTTCTGAGAATATTCAGTTATTTATAATTCTAAAAATTTAGAGTCTTACCTAAACGGAAAAACGGGTAAACCACCCCAATCACCGATTACCAAAAAATTAACAGTGTTTTCATCAGAAAAAAGATTAACTTGATCTAAAAATTTTGTGTTTATTTTTCAAAAAAAAAAAAAAACATACAAAACCTACCATTTTGTATTGATAGCTCTGAGCTAAGGAAAAATCTTTTAGATTTTAGACAGTTTACCAAAATGCACAAGCTGATTTGAACGGTCAAATATTGAAAAAAAAATTTCATTGTTATTAATTTTTTTGTTATATTTTTTTAAGTATAAGTATAAAGATTAATTATGAAATTGAAATCTATTTTTGGAAATATCACATGATTAAGATAAAATTTCGCATTCATTTTCAACAAAAATGTAAAAAGTCAATTTAAAATCTAATCATAAGTTGATAAACTCTCTATTATCATTTGATATAATTATAAATCAGCCATGGTATAATGCAAATAATGATCCGGAATTTAAAATTCACTTTAAACTCTAACAATTTTTTAGCTGAATTTAAATTGAACTTTTCAAATATTCTAAGATGCTTGAATTTTTTAAACTCTAAAAATTTTTGTAACCCTTTTCCTTGAAAAATTTTTTAAATATCTTTTATTTGAAATATTATTATTTTGTGGAAAAAAATTATCTTTAATGTTTTTTTTTATAATAATTCGTTAACTTAATTTTATTGTTGTTTTTGTACATTCTTGTCAAACCAACTATCAAATACTGCTTTAAAAATATTCATATATTTGGGTCTTAAACAGTCCTTGAAATTCAAATAGAAATTTTTAAAATTATGTCAGATCATCCAAAACTATTATAATTTTTTTGGCATTTTGATGATCTACGATTAAAAAGTAATTTTATTCTTAAGAATATCCAAGATCAGTTAATGCTGCGACATTCAAAAAAGAATATCTGAGCCCATTACTGCTTGCCAGTATGTAGCTAAATCAGGTTTAAATTTGGATTTGATAACACTATCAGGCAACCTATTACTTTGAGGGACCAGTCTATTTAATAAGAAAACAAGTCGGGCAGTCACCGTACTTACAAAATCGTTTCTTATTTTTGCAAGAAAACTTTTTCTGTGCATTCTCATACTTATTGCCTCTTAATATTTCCCTTTTCTCTTCTGATACGGTTAACGGAACTTTAGATAGCTTTAAATTGAACTTTTCAAATATTCTAAGATGCTTGATTTTTTTAAACTCTAAAAATTTTTGTAACCCTTTTCCTTTGAAAATTTTATAAAAATATTTTTTATTTGAAATATTATTATTTTGTGGAAAAAAAATTGAAATATTGTTTATTTAATATTTTTATTTAAAAACTTAAATTAGTTTAAAATCGAAAATAATTAAATCAAAAGAAAAAAATTAAAATGAAAAAAAAGAAAAAAATTCATAATTTTAAATCTATTGACATAAAAAATGTTTTTTTTTCCTAAATTTTATTAAAACTGAAATAAGGACCCGCAGACACATTCAAAATCAGGTAATAATTAACAATTATTTGAAAAAGTCCGTACAAATAAAAAAAAAGCGTTATGAAATTTTAGAATACTGAAAATAAAAAAACTAGTAATCGCTCTTAGTTGTAAAAATTTACAAAGAATCAATTAAAATAAATATACTCGAGAAAATCTCGAATGAGGAAAATAGATGACTATTATTTACCGCATTTAAAAACAACATTTAAAACACAACATCTAAATGCGTAAAAAAAAAAGAGTAAAAAAAAATAAAAACAACACTGAAAAAGGGAAATTTAGTGCTATTTTTGCAATTTTTAAAATCTATTTGAGAATGGTGTTCTTTGTTTTCCAAAATTTGTTGAGCAATAAACATGTTCTTTGAAATTTTTAAATAGTTTTGCTCGTTTGAGAATAAAAAAACGGAAGAACTTCACCTCGCTAATAAGGTAATCGAATGACTAGTTAAAATGAGATATTTCATGAGGAAAATTATCTACACTGAATTATTTGCATTTTAAAACTAAAAAATGATTGCCAATTTCATTCGGAAGATATATTTGATCTTCAAGAAACTTATCGTGCCGTTTTGCATAAGAAACCTCTTTAAAATTATGCTCTTGTAAAATATGTTTAAGTTCAAATAAATTGACAATTATTCCCAATAACAAATTATAATTGATGATACATTTTTGGTCAAATTATGCTCTAGAATGGTTCTGATTCTCCATCTGGATCTACCGGTTCGGTTTCGGCTCTATTACCGCCTTGATTTGAATTAGTTAAGTTTACACTAGGTTCTGTATTTCGCCTCTTAATTTTCATTTTACTTTTCTTTAACATTGTTGCCTTTAATTTAATATTTAAAAAATTTGATTTTTAGATTTTATTTTTTTTTTAAGTAATTACTTTAAGTGCAGATTTTAGAATAGTAATCGCACATGGAGCTTGAAGCCAGGGTTCACCATCCACTTGAACTGGAATTTCAGTGTTCATTTTTATTTTTATCTTAAAATAATAAAAATTATTAATTTAAAAAATTTTATTAAAATGTGAAAAAATTATCTGAAAATTCATTGTTTTCAAAATTTTCTAATTTTTTTAAAATTTAAATTTTTATCAACGAATTTTAATTTTATCCAGCGAAATTAATTAAACCTTAAAACAAGTTAAAATTTTTTTGCTCTTAGATTAATCTTAATCTTAATTTTATTAATATTATTAATATCTAAGTTAATTAAAAGGTAGTTATTAATTTAAAAGATTCTAGAAACCGGTTGTTATTTTTTTCAAACATTAGCTGTAATTATAACATTGATATTTACATTTTAACAAATTTAATTGAAAAAAGAATTTACCCTTCCGCCTTGTGCAAGACGAATAGCGCTTGACAAGCCACTCTGAATTTGTCCCATATGTACTACACCTTTTATGCCAACAACTTCTAACATGCCATCGTAATGTGTCGGTTTTTGGAATTGATCATCTTTTTCTGGTCCCCAAGGGTTTGCGCCACTGCCCCAACTGAGAATATTTAGGATAATAATTCCCTCTATTTGTGGTAAGTCCAATCTTCTTCCATCGACTTCTAGCGTCACATGTTTGTTAAAATCTTTGCACGAACCTCGATTCATCATTTTACGAATTCCTAATTGTAAATAGTATTTTTTGTTATGAAGTCTACTGTTAAATTTGTTAGGATTTTCTTCACGAGCTGTATGAAAATCTAAGCATACATCAGCATCAATGCCAATACCGAAGTAATTGTTCATTACATAAATTTCAGTGTTGTCTTCGTTGGTATTTGCTTGACTCACATTAACTGCAATTGACAATTGCCTTTTTAAATCATCTAGTTCTTTGTTTTCGTCCGAATGGAAGACAACCGTCCATCTATCCAATGTAATCTCATCTGCCTCTATTACATCGCGTAAAAGATTTATGGGTTCTTCGGCTCCAGTATATCCTGCACCCCATCTAAGTACTCGAGCAAGATCATTTCCGGTTCCTAACGGAACAATAGCCATTGGTGGCGATTGGCATTTGGCATCCTGACTAACATTGTCCAAGCACGATAATACCCATCCGATTGTTCCATCCCCACCACAGGCCAATATTCGATATGACTCGATATTTCTAAAAACATACAATCCTGGCAGTGGCCCTCCGTTTTGAAGGTCAAAAACTTGATGCGGATTAAGCAAATGTCTAAAGCTAGTTATTAATTCGGAGCCTTGCTGGCCACCACTTTTAACATTAACAAAAACTAAAAGTGGACACACATTGTTAGGAATCATTGGAGGCTTAAAAAATTTTTTTAAATTTTTCTCCCAACTATTTGCCAAGGTGAAATTTGGAACAATTATTAATAATAGAAATTGAAATAGTGTTTTATGTATCATTATTGAACCAAATTTAATTTTTAATAAAAGCCTTTTAAGATTTTATTTTTGTTCCAGAATTCACTGCCCCCGCTTTTTTATAGTTTTAACAAATACTACAATTAATAAGAAAAAATTTTATGTCTAAAGTTTTTTGAAACGAAAAAAAAAATATAGAGCAAAAAAAAAATTAAAAGATTCTGAATATTTTTTTACTTGTATTGTTGGCAATAAAAGCACCATTAATTGCTTGTTTTCATAGTATGAGTCCTTGAGCATTTTGAAGGCCTTGACTGCCTTTGTCGAATCCTCATATAATATGACCATTGATCCATATTCATAATAAATTACATCGAATTTGTTCCATCTCAAATCATTATTGTTTCTTAATGTGTCCATTAAAATTTTTTCATACTGAATTTGTGAAAGTCCATTAGGTAAATTTCCTACAAATAGAGCAACTGATGGACCGTGTGGATCTTCTTTTTGCTGAAGATAAAATCTAACCATGCGATTGTTGCATAAAGATTCCTTTAAAAAATAAGCTAAAATTTCAATCATGGTTGTTTAATGTTTACTTTTCTAATTTGTTGAACTATTTTCAGTGGATATTCTTCCATACCAAGTGTTTTTTCAGCCACGTCCTGGTCAATTAAAACCTGAACCAAGAAATAATTTTCGAATTCATCATTCTAATTAACAAATAATTATACAAAATCTGGAAAATTTTTTAAACTATCAAAATTTTACGTTAATCTCAAATTTCTGCAAAGCTATTTTAATTGTTTCGGCTACTGTTGTATTCAAACTTATTTTAATATTTTGATATCCAGCCGCGTCCCTTTGACTTTAATTTAAAAATTTTCCATGAATATAAAATTTTAGTTTACTTGATAACACCAGGGTACACACGAATGTTTTCGCTATTTTGATCTTTGTAGCGAAGAAGAATAGAAGCTTTTGTGCCTTCAAAATTACTGCTCAATGTTGATGCCTTTATTATTTTGATTGGATTCGCATCTTCAACTATTTTTTCATCTATTTGCAAATCATCCATTATTCCGCTTGATGACGCTATAAAAGGTATTGATAAATAGTATTTATTCGGATCATCATTTATATGGAATGTTCTCAATGATGCTTCCTTAAATTTCAAATTATTATAAAAAAAAAATTTTAAATTTTAAAAATTTAGATTACAAGAAGTGTTAGATAGGAACAATTTTTTTGGACAGTTACTGTTCGAAATACTTTTTTTCGGTACGACGAATTTCCATCATAAACTCGCACTATTTCTAAAACAAAACATTTTTAAAAACAAATGATGATAGCAATTTTAGATACCTCTGGCATCCTCAGCCTCATCTTCAATTTGTTTGTTTTTTTCTTTTTTTTTCGATTGAATACTTGAATTGTTTTCTTTAGTTTGAGAGTTAAAGAAAGGAGATGCTGGAAGCGAGCTCGATGGTGATGAGTTAGTGTTTCCTGTCAATGGATAAGATTGAGTTAGAAGAGATTGTGATGTGCTTGGATAAAAATTTGAGCTGATATTGCCAAAGCCTGTTTGAGAGGCAGGTGGCGTTAGAGTGGCACTGTCGGAGACTGCTTCGAATTTGAGATCGCCACCAGAAGATGACCATTCGGATGAATTACTTCTAACTGAAAAAAAAAGTGAATTAGTTTGGTATAAATTAAATCACCATTACCTTTAGGTCTATTATTTTGCAGGCCAAAAATGGTCTCTTTGTTCATTTCGATACGTGGTACAGATACTGCAAAAGGTGGAATAATTATATCTCTTAAATTTCCGAAATTGCATTCATCTAGAATTCGTTGTCGACATATTCCGTGTGCCTTTTAATTTAATTTTATTTTTATTTGAATTTTTAGTTTAGTTTTTTTTTTAGCTACCGTTAGGCCACACCATTCACATCTCATTCCGGCCAAACATTCGGATGTCCAACATGTTTTTTTGCAAACAGCACATTTAGAATTTGAAGGCAAATTACCTTCTCGCCAATGATGGCGAGGGGTAAGTGATTTTAGATTCCGATTTGGAACATAGGTCGCTGTTTCGCAGCAATCGTTAACGGCTAATACTTGGCAGTCTACATGAACAAAATATTCACAAACTGTTTAAATTGAAATTATTTAATTAAACTGTTTGATAAAAACGACAAATAAAATTTTCTCACTTTCACATCTAACGGATAGATTGTCTTCAAGACGCTTACGACATATATTACAGAATTTTCTTTTAAAATGAGTCTGCTCTGACCAACAATGAGCAACAGGATTCTAAAAATTAAATTAGATCAAATTGTGTTATAAAGAAATCAGCAAAATTTTTTTTCAAATTTTTTAAATTAGAATTTTTCTAAATGTTTACAACTGAATCCTTTTAACACTAGAAGCACCAAGCATTTTTTCAGCTTTTTTTAATTCATAAATATTTTATAAAAAATCTAAAAGAATTTTATAAAATAAAATCATTTTTT
>PJRA01000272.1:926935-996082 GCA_016987375.1 Brachionus koreanus
GACGAAGAGGATGATGAAGAAATTGATGATGATGTAGAAGTGTTCAATGACGTAGTTAGTCTTGTCAGCGAGCTTGCTTGCGTTGAGCTGGTTGGTGTGAGTGCGGTGCCAGATGACGAATACGATGAAGTCGACATGGGCGAAGCAGAGCCCGATGAGGGCGTTGGTGGCACCAGTGTCTTAGTTATTTGAATAGATGTCTCCGGTGTGGAGTTGATGCGATTTTTGTCACTCATTTCACCTTGTATCAGCCAACACCGATCATTTTAGTTAAACAAATCAATAAATTTTTCGAGTTTAATAAACAGTTATTCTGGATTCAAATGAGCTGGTCAAAATTGATTTAATTTAGTTAAGCAACATATCTTATCTAAAAAAAAATAAAATTTTCCACTAGTTTTTATTTTGTTTTTTCTATAATGCAGTGTAAAGAATCGAAAAAACATTAGGTTTTATTATTATTATTTTTAATTATAGGCGACAGCAATTGACTCTCTTGGAAAAGAATAAAAATAAAGAGAGAGAGAGACGAAAGGAGAAGAACAAGAAGTAATATTTTATTTTAATATTGTGCAAAAGATTTGCTTGTAAATTGTTACCATTGCTTTTTCTCCTACTTTTACTACAACTGCTGATAATTCTTTTGGATCTATAAAAAAATTTATAATAAAATATTAAAATTCTTCTTTAACATAACCAATTTGCTGGTGATTGGCGCCGTGATACATAAACAAAAATTATGCTCTTGATCTTAATTTTATATTGATATTATTGATGATTATCATTGTGATGATAATTTTGGAGCCGGGAGAGAGAGAAAGAGAGAGATTAAGTTTGAAGCCGTAAGTAAATACAAGAGTCGGAAAGAAACGCAGCTTTATTATGATAATTTGAATCCACCAAAAATTAGTGCTAGTTTATGCTTAGCTATTGCTAGCGAACAGCAATTTTGATTAAAATTTGGAATTATCTGAATATTATAATGTTTTGAAGGCTAGAAAAATAGCATATACATAATTGTAACGATTTTTCAAAAATAAAATTTTCTTTTTTATTATAATTGTGGATTTAAATTAGATGAGCAAAAAAATCGAATTTTTTTCAATGCTTTGAAAAAAATTATTTTCAGGCAAATGAAATCAATGATTGCAAGTCACAATTGCATTCATAATTTCTAAATTCATAATTTTAAATGTCGATACTATCAATAATGTGCGAATAATTGATTTTATGTTTTTTCTCTTTTTTTTTATTCTTCTTTACAAGGAGCAAGCTACCGCTCAAAAGATTAAAAAAATAAGAGTACTTGAAAGAGTTGTTACATATTTAATAAACAGTACCTACTATTACTATTACTTCAATTATTGTTTATAATATTTAAAAAATATTCAACATTTTTAATTTGTCTACTTGGCACATTAACCTTATCGATTAGTATCATTTCTCATTGCCATAAAACACACTAATCCTCTTAAACACAAGAAATAAGCAATTTAGTTTATCTTAACAAATTAAATCTTCCTTTAACATAATTTAGAATAAATTGATTTTTTTAAAATTTAAAAATATATTTTGATAAATATTTAAATGACCTATTGTATAAGTTTACTTAATAAAGGTTAGTTATATACATTTAGCTAGAAAAAGTTAATAATGTAATCAAATAAATTTGGCTAAGAAAATGGCTAGAAAAATCGCAACTTTAGGAAAATTTTATAAAATTATGGACCAAATAAATAAAACCACATTTTAGATAGAAAACATTGAAAAATTGCATTGGACAAAATCTTTAAAATTCAATTAAATTTTTTAACCAAAACATCTATAATATTATTTATAACATAACAATTGAATTATTTTTTCTTGTTTATAGTCAAAGTTGAACTGAGAGAATAACCTTTTTGAATAAATACTATTAAAATAAATCTTAAGTTTGTCAGTATTTCTAGAAATTTGTCTCTTTTTTTAAATTTTTTGTATTGTGTTAGTTTCAGGACAGACTCAGTTTGGTTTAAAGCCCTGTGTTCATTTTGTCAATTAATTATTTACTAAATAAGTACTACTGAATTGATTAATTTTTCTGTTAGCAAATTCTAGCTAAAAAGTGTTTTGTTAATAAACTTAAACGATAAGTTTGTTTATTTAAAATGTTTTAAGATACCAAGAAAATAATGTAAATTTTTTGAGTGAAAAATAAAAATTTAACAAGAAAATATAAAATCATCCTAAATTGATTTATTTTAAATGTTTAAATGATTTTTAAATAAATATCATACCTGAGCTTCAATTTAATTCCTAAAAGTTAAATTATAAACTTAATCGAAAAAACTTATTTAAAAGTTCATAGAAAAAACACTTAAAAAAATGTCTCTAAACATTAATTTGACGTAATTTAAATTCTTTATTTTTAATTAAAATAGAGTTTTATTTTCGATTAATAATTTATTGAATACATAAAACTACAAAACAAATAGAAATCATTTTCGTTGTTTGAATTCTTTACCTCCAAATTTTTTCAAATAGTAGAATGCATCTTTGGAATTAAAGTATCTGGCAAATGTGAGAGGTGTATTCATTTTATTATCTTTGGCATTTACAGTTCCTCCGCGATTAATCAAAAGTTTGACTGATTCTAAATCGTTATGCATTGCTGCTATGTGCAAAGCGGTAATTCCATTTTTATCTTTATGATTAACTGAACATTTTTTGCCTAATATTAGTTTTAGCATGTCGATGTTGCAGTTATCAGTGGCTAGATGAAGTGGACTTACACCTTTTTTATCAAAAACTTCCACATTTCCTTCTTCCTCTAACAAAATTTTGACTAATTCTTTAGTAAAAAAATTAGTTACTATTAAATTTTTTAGAACAAAATTAAATACCAATATCATTATATTTAACAGCTTCATTTAAACAAGTTGCCAAATTTGAATCATTATCATTAATTGAACAACCTGCTTTTATTAAAATTTTCAAAATTTTTTGTTGATTTGATCCCTTGCTATTTATCAAGTAAAACAATGCATTTTTTCCTTAAATTTTTTTTAGAATTAAATAGACAAAAAAATTCAAATGTAATTTTAAACAAAAATAAACCTTCATTGTCTACAATTTTTGCACTTGCGCCGTTTTCTATGATACAATTAATTATTTCAACACTACCTTTTTGCCTGATTTTTAGAATTAAAAAAAATTAAAAAAAAGTCAAACCAATATGCACTGCGAACATAAGTAGAGTAACTCCTTCTTGGTTTTGAAAATTAATCAGGTCTAATTTTTCATTTTTTAAACGATCTAATTCATTACTGAGTTCGGAATAATTGTCTTCTTTAATCATTATGAAAATTTTTTCATATTCATAAGCTAAGAAACGTTTTTTTAAAAAATTTAGCAACACTGTTCCCATATTTAAAATCTTTATGATTTTTTTTTAAATTATTTAACAAATGGTTGGAGTCTAATTGCATAAAACAAAACCAATGGTGCATTTAGCTTGGAGTTAGCTTTTTGCTTGCTATTTTATATCATAATTTCAATCTAACACTTCAAAAATTACAAACCAAAAATTTAAAAATTTAATGCCGAGCAAAATACGAAAAATAAATTTGAAAACAATAATTTTTGAGAAAAAGTTTAATGATTTAATTAGAAATTTTAAATAAAAACTATTTCTAAGACCTTAAATAAAATCAACTAATATTAAAACAATCTACAGTTACTTTAAATTAAAAAAAATTTCATATTTTTTTCAAATAAAATTCAAAGTTTATTATTTGTTAATTCTTGGATTTCTTCTAAACAAATAAAAAATTGTGATCTCAATGAATAAATATGTTCTGAAAATTAATTTCTCACCGACTTTAATCAAATTTGATAAATATTTGAAATATAGATTAGTTCAACAATAATTTTTTTTTAAAAATTATGCAATTTTTAATATTGATTAAATATTTAATTAAAAAATTTTGAGAAATTATCAACATTTTTTTTTAAAGACATATCAAAATTTAAAATAAAATTTTATAATGTTAAGATTAAAACAATCTGTATTATTTTATATATTGGTTTTTTACATAGCCAAAATTCTGTGCATCAATGATTTTCATTTCAAACTCGGCATTTTTGTCCAAAAAGATCTAGCTGATGAATTCTATGAAGCTTTTAATGTAAAGGGCGATTATAATAGATTCGAATACCTTAAGTCGTTTGTGATTTCTACTTATTCTTTTGGCGTAAAATATTTAGAAAAAAAATTAATATGCTAAATAAATTTAAACAAGGTAGGAGAGTTTTTAAGAAATCAAGTTAGCAAGCAGATTACATTTGATATTGATTCATATGTGACTCATATTCAAGTTTTGAATAACAACGAGGCTTTTACAAGTTTAAATGAATTTTGCTTATACCAAAGTATCAAAAATTCAGAAAATAAATGGAATATTGCAATTTATTTAATCAAGTAGAATTAAATTTTGATGATTTTTTTTTAATTTTAGTCTTTAAAGGAAAGATTTTTCAATAGAGTTGGATCAATCAAGTATTTTTTATTTGTATTTATAAAAAATATCTATTATTTTTTAAAGCTTCATATCGAATTTGTGACAAACAAAGAGCATGTATTGTTGATAAAAATATTGTATCATTCAGTAACATTGAGCCGATAGTTTATTCAACAATACTTCATTTTGAATCCAGAGTATTTACAATTGCCTTTGGAATTTTGAAATTGCTTTTGATGGAAAATACGTGAGTCAGTCACATCTTTTAAAAAAATTGTAGAAAAAGAAAAAAAAAATTGTTATATAAGATCATAATATTACTTATAATTTTCATAACCCTAATTTAATGAGTTTTAAATCAAGACCCTAATTTTTAATTAATTAATTATTGTACTTGTTCGCTATTTTGTATAAAAAAGTGTTTAAAGAGTTAACTAAAAATTTTTAAAACCTAAAACAAAAACTTTAGCTTATTTTTTTTTCAATATAATATATAATTATAATAAAGCATAAAACATAGTAACTATATATTTTTAAAATTAAAGCACATTTCGGACCTTGGAGAATTGGATCCTGGAAATTTTTTTCCAAATAATTAATTATTCAAAGCTTATAGGCAAAATTACAATAGACAAGTCAAAATTAAGACTTGTAAATTTAATCTCCTTTTCTGTCTGAAAAGTTTAACCGCTTAAAAATGATTGTTTCCAAATGCTGTTAAATTATAATTTCAAAGATTTCTTTTAATTATCTACTACTCATTAGATAGGTTAGACTTTAAAGTAAAATTTAATTTAACTTAAAAAAAAATATTTATTATAGTACAAAGTTAAATTTAAATGTTTTCTCATAGTTTTATCATCAAGATAAGTCCATATTCTTAAGTCTGTTAAAAGCTAATTGGTAAATTTTTAATTATCGCTTATGTAATATTTTAAGCTAAATTAAAAATAACTTAATAATCTAACATTTTTATGATTAAGTTTAAGTTTTGATTTTAGGCTAGAAAAAAAGTTAGACAAAACTAAAAAAAGCGATTATGTTGAGTTATCAGAAAATTTTGAATTATTATTTATAATTCTCTAAATTACCAATAATTTTTAATGGTTTGGTTTCTAGACAGAGTAAAATTTTCATTAAATTTGAAAAATTAAATTTTATCAAAAATTTTTTTTTATTTTTTTAACATTTAAAAAACTTTTATTTTAAACTGTTTTTTCTACCAAAAAATTACAATAAAAACCCCAGCATTCCTTTCATTTATTCAATTACTGAAAAATTGTTTAAGAAATTTCTTTGATTTATTGAAAAATTGATACATAATATATAGTCTGTCAATGTAGGAAAATTAAAGTCATAATAATTTATTTTAAACATTCTCTAAACAAATTTTTTTAAAATTAGAAATACAATATATGCCTACAACTTTTATTTCTTAACAAACTCTTCAAGCAGCTTTATAAATGCTAAAAAACGATACTTTTTAGCTTTTGAGAGCTTTTTCAAGTAAGCATGATCAATTAGAATAAATTATACCTGCTAATCTATTTAAAAAATTACAAAGAGCAAATTATTGTAACAATAATTTTGATATTGGTTATTTGTTGCGAACAAATGATTATTTGGACATTGGTAAAAAAGAATTTTGTCAAAAATTTAGTATAATATCTTCCTCAATAAACCAAAAAGTGCAATTAAAAACAAATCATTCACAGGTAATCTAATCAAGTAATTTAATTTTTCCTTTTTTCAATGTTTTAATAATAAGGAATGCATTTTTTTCTGGGGAGATTGTTATTATGACAAAGTTTTGCCGACTAGTTCTTTTCTAACATTTTTACCGCCTGGATTAGAGTGCCATTATTCTGATCAAATCGGAAAGGTAAAAAATAAATTTAATCATTAATATTTTTTTTTAATTTTAATTAGTGCTTGGGTGATAAATGTGTAACTCAAGATATATTCGATAGATATATATATCGCCCATTTTCTAAGATTAATTTGCCTTCTAGCAATACAAACCAGCTAAATAATACGATTAAAACAGAAAAATTTCAATCAGCTCATCCTGATAATTTTACATTTAATGACTTTTTAACCTTTAAAACAGATAACAAAGACATAAATTTGGCAACTAACCCCTCCAAATATGATCAAGTCAGAAATAGTGCTATTTTAGAGTCCCGAGTTCCAACACTCGAAACAGCCAAATTAGAGTACAGTAGTATTGATTTCAAAATAAAAGATAAATCATCAAAAATCGAAAAAGATTATTTGTTTTTAACATCCTCAGAAAATTTGTTTGGTTTCAGCACAGAAAAAGAAATGATTTTAAATCAAGATATTAGTAAAGATTTTGAGACTTCAAAAAATTCAGTATCTAAACAGATTTTCCCATTCAGTTGGACAAAACTTGGTCATATGAATACAAGCATCGATTCTTTGAGTGAATCAAAGAACTTTAATTCAACTAGGATAAAGACTACTGAAAAAATTCAGTTAAGTTCAAAAATTTATGATGTACAAAATGAAAATAAATTTAATTTGATTTACTTGGTCCCTATATTTTTTGGAGTGCTCTCTATAATGGTCATGGTGATATCTGTTTTTCTAGTATATATTCAAAAAAGAGAGAAAATTTTTAATAGAGCCTGACTTAAAATAATTTTAAAAATTATTCAAAAATTGAATAAAAACTTTTCTAGTTAATCTATCAACTTAATAATGAAACTTAAAGAGTATATTTTATTCAAATAAATATTTTTTTTTTAATTATCTAAACCTTTTTTCGAACGGTTAATATTCCATAGTGTCAAAAAATGCCTTAAAAGCTAGTATAACGAAAAGGGTGCTCCTCAAGGAATTTGTTGAGGCTTTTGCTAAGATAATAACAATCATTTATCAATCAAATGAAATAATTCACTCAAGTCAGGGAACCAAAATAAAGAGCCTTTAAATACTGCTTGAATGACATTGAAAAGTGAGATATTTTAAATATTTTTTCAGTTTCAAATGAAAAAATTATTAATTAATATTGCACGCATTTTCATATTTGAAATTAAACTTTTTAGTGAAAAAGAATGAGTTGAATTTATATTTGAAAAATTAAAAAAAAAAAATTACTGAACAATCTTTTTCTGAATTTTAAATAATCATTTTGATTTAATTTTAAATTCAATCCTTTCAGTTATGGCTTTAAATATAACTGAAAAACGGTTCATTAATCATTAATTTTACATCTTAAAAGATTAAAATTATATTAACACTGAAAAACCGGAGGAGTTTTTTCGACCCTTTTTGGTACTTATATTGCTTGTTGTTCTACAAATTTAATCTTTTTTGAAAATTTTTTTCCCTCAAAACTAAAATCAAAAAAATATTATAAATAATTAATTTTGATTACAAAATAATGTTATTTTAATTCTAAAAAGTATATGTACGTTAAACCTGAAGAGGGGCTTTTTGGACCCTTCAAAAATAGTGTTTTTTTTTGTAGAATAAATTTTAAAAAATGGCTATTTATGTTTTTAAATCCAAACTAAACTTAATTTCAATTAATTCCTTTAATTAAAAATAAATTTTTAAACCATGACATTGATAATTATTTTGAAGAAAAAATGAAGACAATAAATAACCTTATTTCTGAATATGACTTAGATGAAGAACCTGAACTGAAGAAACTGAAGATTGATTAAGTTTCGAAAAATGGAACCATATGGATAAGATTGAATGATGGACAAGAGACAACTCAAAGAAAAAAGAAAAATTTTAATGAGAAAGTTGTACTAGCAAGCTATGCTACACGTCAAATAAATGAGACAAAACTGCCGTCATTTTTCATAAAATCGATCTGTAATAATTATTAGGACAAAGATTACGCATTTAGATTTTCTTTTAAAAGAAGACTTAATTTTATTAAATATCAAAGCAATATTTTCAATATCAAAAAAGTTATATTTTTATATTCAGTAAATATTTTATTGTATAATAATGGTATTTCATGCTTGTTTAAAGGCCTAATTTAATTAGGGGGTATTTTGGACCCCTTCAATAATTAACGTTAAACTCGTATAGCCGAGCGGTTTGTGTGTTAGTCGTGCAAGCAGAGGATCGAGGGTTCAAAACCCACTGAGGGTGGAAAAATCTTCAAAATATCTCTGAAATACAGGCCGAATGTTTTAAACCCTTTTCAGCAAAAAAATGGGGTACCGGTTTCGACTGGGTATACTTTGCATAGTTATATTTTTAGCAAATAAAATTTAAACTTGTTTGATTTTAAGATCATAATTTTTTAAGAATTTAAATTATTAAATTTTCAAAGGTTAAAATACTTGAACTTTAATTAATAAATGTTTATCAAATTCTTGAAGTTATTATTTATTTAGCGACCTTTAATTATGTTTTAAAATAAATGACCTAAATTTAACTGAAGCAAAAAAAATCAAGATCAACATTTGATTTAGAAATTTGAAAATCTAAACATTCATAATGGAAGAAAATATCATTTTTTTAGCATTTGAGCATTAAATAAGATGTTGGTCCAAAGTTACAAATGACCTAAAAAAAGCTTAAAAAAAAATTATATTTATTTTTTAATTGAGAATGGTGCCCATCAATTTGTCTAATAATTTTTGGTTACATTTTAAAATTGAAAAAAAAAGTAAAATATTTTTGCCGGCTGAAATAATTTCAGGAGTACCATAGTGAGACTAGTGTCTTGCTAAACAGGAAAACTTGTCATAGACTATTATTATTATTATTTAAAAATTAAATTTATTTATGTGAGGAAAATTTTTAGGGAGATTAAGTGAAATGAAATTTTTTCAAAACATTTCATTTTATTTTTACGCGCGAACATTTGACTTGATTTTTTTTTAATTCTAAATTTAAGTTACTTTCAAAGCTCAAAAATAAATGCACAATACTCATAAAAATCTATAATGAGAGTTATAAATTTTATTTTGCTTTGAAAATTTGAATTAAATAAATTAAGTTAACGCTTAATCAAACAAAAAATACCTTTATTTTAAAATAAAAAAAAAACATCTAAATTTATCATAATTTAAATAAGAAGCATGAATTGGCATTTTTAGTTTTATCACAGCGAAAAAATTAGATAGCTTAAATTTCGCACTAAATCTGATATTTACATTTGATACACATTCAAGTAAATTTTAATTTAACAAAAGCTCAATTTAGAAGACTCGAGATTTAGAAATGCAAACAGTGAATGCAAACTAAGAAAATTCTAATTGAGACCGAATTTTATCATAAAATTTTAAAATAATCGTCAAACTAAACCATTCTATGCTGTCAAAATTGCTAGGTAATCTTTAAATAAGGTTATTTTGAACTATTTTATGTAACTCAACAATTCATGACTAATATCCACTGGTTTAAATTAAGCCAATAACTGGTTTTATTTTATTACATAGGCTATTTTTACCTTAGCTATAAATACTTTAGCATTTTTTAAACATTTTTATTAAAGTAAATTCACTTATCTAGTTTGAAAAATAGAATTTAACATCAAAATTAAGTTTAGATTCGTATTATGAATATAAGATATTTTTTCTGAGCATGTCTGGATCAAACGAATTTGAAACTTGTTATATTAATGTTGTCGGTTTGTCATCAGTTGAATGCATAAACAAAATACAGGATTTTTTGCTCAAAGAAGAAGGAATAGAAAATGTACAAATAGCTCTTTTGGGAGAAAAAGCCGAGATTAAATACAATCCAGAGTACCTAATACCATCTCAAATAGTCACTTTGATTCAATCGATAGGCTTTGGAGCTCGCTTAATTGACATTAAACAAAATGAAGATAATCAAATAGACACTATTGATCTTCACATTGAAGGCATGACATGTTCATCATGCGTATACAAGTTGGAGCGCGAGTGTAAAAAAATGAAGGGAATGAAAGAGGTTAGCGTTACTTTAATGACCAGTCGAGGAACTTTTAAATTTGATAAAAATATTCTGGGCACCAGAGACATTATAAATCGTATAGTAGAGTTAGGCTTTAAGGCCGAATTGGTCACAACTGATTCAAAGACATCTCTTATGACTGTCAGTCACAAAAAAGCTATACGGCAATGGCGCAACTCCTTCATTCTTTCGATATTGTTTGGTACGCCTTCAATGATTGCCATGTTCATATTTATGTACTTAATTCCCTCTCTTTACACTCCGCATTCAATGAACTTCTCTAATAATTCAAACAAGAGCGAACATTTCGACTCACATGGTCAAATGCATAAACAATTCATGATTGTTCCCGGTCTCAATTTAGAAAATTTGCTTATGTTTTTATTTTGCACACCAGTTCAAATATTTGGTGGTAGATACTTCTATAAGCATGCCTTTGTTGCTCTTCGTGAGCGCACAACCAACATGGACGTACTAATAGCGCTGGCAACTACAATAGCATATGTTTACAGCTTAATTGTTCTTGTCATAGCAATGGCAGCCAAACATCCATTTAGCCCGACTACTTTTTTTGACACGCCGCCCATGTTAATGATTTTTGTCTCATTGGGCCGCTGGTTGGAACATGTGGCCAAAGGCAAAACATCTGATGCTCTTTCGAAACTCTTGTCTCTTCAAGCTTTAGAAGGCTGTCTTGTTAATTTAGATAGTGAGGGTACAATAATCAAAGAGGAAATAATAAATGCCAACTTGATTAAAAGAGGCGATTTAATTAAGGTGACGCCTGGTGGGAAAATTCCAGTAGATGGCAAAGTAAAACAAGGCGAGTCCGTAGTAGATGAGTCTATAATCACTGGTGAGTCAATGCCAGTAAAAAAAAAACCTGGTTGTATAGTAATCGGAGGAACAATAAATCAAAATGGATCTCTCATTATAGAGGCAACTCATGTGGGAAAGGACACCGCTCTCAGTCAAATAGTGCGTCTGGTTGAAGAAGCTCAAACTTCGAAGGCTCCCATTCAGCAACTAGCTGATCGCATTGCTGGATATTTTGTGCCTGTTGTATGTCTCGTCTCTTTAATGACACTATTAATTTGGTGTATAATCGGATGGATGCGATTTGATTTGATTAGATTTTACTCTCCATATCATCGTGAAAATGATGAAGATGTATCAAATTTAGAAATGACTGTTGAGCTGGCTTTTCAATTTGCCATTACAGTTCTATGCGTTTCGTGCCCATGTGCTCTCGGTCTAGCAACTCCAACAGCTGTGATGGTTGGTACTGGAACCGGTGCCACAAATGGTATTTTGATTAAAGGTGGCGAACCATTGGAAACAGCATACAAAGTTAAAACAGTTGTATTTGACAAGACTGGTACCATAACCCAAGGTATACCCAGTGTTATTAAGTATTTCAAGTACATTAGTGAAGACATTATTTCCAGTAGAATTTTTCTCAATTTAATGGCCAGTGCCGAGAATATATCTGAGCATTCTTTGGCCAAAGCAGTGGTAAAATTTTGCTCCAAGGCACTAAAAAGTGAAAATTTTAGTAAGTGTGCAAATTTTCAGCCGGTTCCTGGATGTGGATTGAAAACACGTGTTTTGTACAAACCAGATAATGTAGATGATCCGGAGTTAATCTATCGAATAGCTGAATATGAAGATTTGCATAAATTGATTAAGACTGGTAAAAATGAGGATAAACTAAAAAATGTTGAAAAATTAGCTGATGGATATTTGAATTATGAGGTATTGATCGGAAATAGGGAATGGATGAAAAGAAATTTTATTGAAATAGACAGCTTAATTGATAGTGAAATGGAAAAATACGAGAGTAAAGGTAATACTTGTATTTTATGTGCTGTGAACAGCAATATTGTCGGCATGATAGCCATAGCTGATAAAGTAAAAGAGGAGGCGCATTTAGCTGTTTACAATTTGTATAAAATGGGTCTTGAGGTTTATCTCCTAACTGGTGATAATAAACGAACAGCTGAAAATATTGCCAAACAAATAGGAATACGAAAAGTGTTCGCTCAGGTTTTGCCATCACAAAAAGCGCGCAAAATAGAAGAATTACAAAAATCGACTGGCAAAAAAGTGGCCATGGTAGGTGATGGAATCAACGATTCACCTGCTTTGGCAAAGGCTGATATTGGCATCGCCATAGGTACTGGCACCGATGTAGCTGTTGAGGCGGCTCATATTGTTTTGATACGAAACGACCTTATTGATGTCATTGGAGCCATCGATTTGTCAAAAAAAACAGTTAAACGAATCAGACTAAACTTTTTTTTTGCCAGTATTTACAATCTTATCGGCATACCAATAGCTGCAGGCATTTTTTTGCCTCTAGGTCTTAACCTAAAGCCATGGATGGCTTCAGTTGCTATGGCTTTGAGTTCAATTAGTGTAGTTTGCTCTTCGCTATTGCTTAAATTCTACAAAAAGCCAACCTATGGTTCCCTGAAGACTCAGGATTATCTTAATTACTTGCATTCAGGAGCCTTGAGTGATTCACAATTTTCAATACACAAAGGCGTAGACGGATTTGAGTCGACAGGAAGTATTTTAGAAAGTATTAAATCAAGTCGAATTGGTCAATTTTTTATTGGCAAAGAAACCCACAACTTTAAAAAATTAGACAACGAAGGCTTGCTAAATATACCAATGGAGGACGAAGACATGGAAATGACTGTCGTTCACGATTCAACCAAAATCAAATTGTGAAATTTTATTTTACTTAAGATGATTTAAAAAGTGAAAATTTAGAACTTTTTTGATTAATTTCTTTGTCTAAAAGGCATCATTTTCTATTTAACTTTTCGATTGTTATTTATTTATAATTTTATTATCAAATCTAGTATAATTAAAATTAAAATATGTTTAAAATTTTTGATTAAAATACATTTTTTAGGAATTAATTACTCGTATACATGATTTCCGCTTTTATTTTAAATATTTTTGAATCAAATAAAGCCTATTTTAAATTTTAAATGTTTATTAGCTCATTGAGATATTGAGAAACTTCTTGTTTTTTAATTAAAATATTAATCAAATTTTTTTACAACCTGAACCAGCTAGTACTGACTTCGAAACTGCAACAAAGGCTCTAAAAATTTGAATAGTCCAAGGTATTGATGGAATAACGGCAGAAATGCTTGGTAAGCTGAAAGATGGAAGAATCACAATAGGGATTTCCGCACGATCTCTTAGCAAGATATTGCGGCAAGAAATCATACCAGAGGACTGATCAAAAGGCCTGATGGTCAAATTTCTTAATTTGCGAGGTGTAATACTGCTACCAATAGCATGCAAGGCGTTCTGAAGCATAATTCATGAATCAGAAACTCTAATTTAGACGAAGGAGATGGTGCATAGACCATATATTTGCACTAAGGAACATCATAGAGCAAATCCTGGAGTTGAAAAGTCCCATGAATTTTAATTTCATTGACGTTAGGAAAGCTTTTGATAGCATATACAGAGAAGTCTTATGGGTCATATTAAAATCATATGTCTTACCAAAGAATATAGTTAACTTGATAAAGCTCTTCTACAAGAAATTCGAATGTAGCGTGATTCTTGAAAAAGGGCAGTCTCAGAGCTTCAAAGTGTGTACAGGAGTCAGGCAAGGGTTTGTTCTCTCTGCAACATTATTTCTAATACTGATTGATTACGTTATGAAGAAAACAACTTTCATTGTGAGGGGTATACAATGGGGAATAACAACAAAGCTTGTAGAATTGCGGTGATCAAAGATCTGGTGTTATTACAGAAGAACATGTGCATATGACACAAGATTTGGCGAACAACGCTAAATCAACTGCAATGGAAATAAATGAGGCCAAAACGAAAGTAATGTGCATAAACACTAAATTGGATACCACCACTCACAAGTTGAGTGCGTATACTTAGGAAGCCCGATCAGTACAGCAATGGGATCACAAAGAGACATTAAGAAGCATACTGTACATTTCTGTATTAAAAGCAACACTGATCTAAGGAAATGAATGTGTAATAAGAATGATGGCTTTTACATGTAATAAGAATGAAAGAAAAAAATGCCAAAAAAAGCCTTTAAAATGGACACATCAAGGGATACTTTAGGTAGGAAGACAAGCAATAACATAGATGTCAACAATCACAAAAGAGCTTATCGAAATGGGAATGACATAGGGAGAAGCAAGGGTACAGGCAAAAAAATCAACTTGAGTGGAAATTAAAAGTAATGACCCTATTTTCCACAAGGAATGAATAAGGAAAAAAAATTTACTTTTTCTTCAACAGAATCAATTAGTTGAAGACTCCAATGTTTAAGCAAGCATTGATTGCTAGATGAGTAGAAATTAATCAAAACAGCTGTCTTAGTGTGCCTTGTCAATACACTGACTAGCTAGCCAGCTATAGCCCAAACTACAACAAGAATTTTTTTTAAAATACAAGCAGATACTCGAGTCCTTAAGACTTTGTTTAATTTAAATATATTTGAGGCAATAGAAAAATTAAAAATTTAAAAACTAAAAATTTATTTAAATTAGAAAAAAAAAATTATTATAAAAATCGATTTGGATAAGTATTAAACTTGTACTTTTTCTTAATGAGATAATTAATAAGATTTTAATTTGTAACTCGAATTTAGCAAAATTGTTTATGTGTCTAAGTCATCGCATAATTCAATCGGTGGGCGATACATTTGTGGAAGTAAAAAATAGCGAATCTTGCTAAAAGCATATTTTGCATTTCCTACATTTTTCTTTAAAATATCCATTCGAGTTCCATTCCTTTAAGAAAAATATTAAAAAATTTTCAAAATTTAAAAACAAAACCTTCTAAAGTCATCAAGAACATGTTGAGTCATTGAGTTCTCGAGATTGTGATTTCTTACAAGTAGGAGACATTGCTCTAAAGAGACTCCAACTCCAGTGCGATCTTTTCCACTTTTGCAATTTGTGACTCTAAAACCATGCATTAAGCGAGTTATTTCGGCAACTTTATGCAACAATTCAACAGGACGAGAATCTTCAAAAAGAGATTTTTTTGTACTCAATTGAAACAAAATATTTTCCAATAGTCTTTCATTATCTTGTAAAATAAAGAATTAAAAAAGCCCATTTATTCATTAAAACTACCCTTCAAATCTTTTTTTGCATTAACAAAATATTTGCTTAGCTTAGAGACAGACTGTGAATTAATAAATTTTTGTAAATGATTGTTTCCTAGTCTTAATGAAAAAAATTTAATTAAATTAAAATTCAAAATTTTTAAAATAAATTTACAAATTCGAAGTTACTGATGCTTCATTAATTCCTACATTGACCAAAATAGGATAAACTCGTATTGGTTTTGACTCAGCAGCTGAGTACATATACACATGAAACCCATCTCTTTTTTTTAATGATAAAACTAGTAAAATATTATTTTAATCATGTGTACTTTTCTATATTTATATTGAAATAATCACTGGTCGATTGAATAAGAGATACATAGTTTGTAGGTAGGTGAATGAAAACCTGGAGAAAATTTTGCAAAGCCTGGTGGTGTTCATAGATCATTGCATATTCATTTGAAAAGCAACTGAGCATGCTTTCTAACTGAATTAGTATTCCATTTTTTCGATGAAATTCAAGAAGATTTTTTATATGTAGGTCTGAATAATTTTGATTTTTGTTGTATTTCAGATCTATAGTACTAACAAGTGTTGTCATCTAGTCAATTAATATATTAAAATAAAAATATGGTTTTTGAAAGAAATTGAGCAAAAAGATTTTTTTTAAACATTACAAAACCTTTTTGGTTTTAAAAATTGAAACTTAAATATTTTTGGAAAAAATTAATTTTATAAAATAACTATTAAAAATTAAGCATTTTGTCTAATTTAATATCTAATTTTTCTACATAACAGAATTTGAAAATTTTACTAATAATCAGCCGGGCTTTCTAATGTTAAACAAATTTTCAAATTTTTTTAAAGTTTCCTTTTGATTTATTTACTCTATTTCTTTCAATTTCAATTTTTAGATTGAAGTTTATTTAAAAAAATATATACTGCTTGAGAAAATGTGGCACATTGATTTACAAAACCAAATTTATCAATCAAAGCATCGGTCATTATTGTGCTCTTTTTTTTAATTTATATAGATTTAGCTTTAAAAATATATTATTTTAAATTATTTACATAAAATTCAATAAAAGTGACCATAATTTGAGATAGCAAGTCGTCAAATTGGTAAAATTCGCTTTTAAGAATAATTGTATCTAGTTCGATACAGAAGGCTCTAAATTTTGTCTTGTAAAAGCTTAATTTTTCTTTAAGATTAAAAAATATTTGCTTCAAATCAACTTTTGCTAATTCGGCATATTTATTGGCATAGTGGCTAAAACTTTCAATAATTATTCCATGAATAGATTCAATATTTATTTTTAAAACATTAATCTCTTTGATCAATTTTTCAGATTTTTTATGAAATGTGTGCTCTTTAAGCTCTATCAATTGAACTCCTAAAGTTGACAAGATTTTTAAAGAATAGAAAACCAGAAAAATTTCACTATCGATTAATTTTAATCTGTTTGGCTCAACAGATTCATCAAATTCAAATGGTTTTTCATTATAAATTAGGGCCTCGATTGACTTAAAGTAGTTGGATTTACATGTGTGAACAGTGGTAAATGCACCAACACTAGTAAAATCATAGCAAGACGCTTCGCTTAGATTATTATTTTCAAATACATTTGATTGATTAGTTTCAACTAAAAATTGTTCTAGATGCAAATTGACTGGAATAAATTTTAAATTTTCGACTGCTTTTAAAGTGCTTTTTTTTACTTTTACTAAAAAAAAATGTTTTCTTTTTTATATTTAATAATAATTTCTTAAATTGAACATACTCGATTGATTTCTCGAAAATGAATTTGTACTTGCCAGATAATATTCGAAAATGCTTTGAAAGTCCTTTAGTCTATTTTCTAATCTTGTAAAGCTTTGTTCAAGTGTTTTAGTTATATAGACTGAATTGTTTGGATTTTTTGTCAGCACTAAATTTAATTTGCTTGTTATTTCTGATGCATCGTTAAAAAACATTATCCATGAATTCCTAAAGTTAAAAGATAAAATTTCCAATTAAAAAATAAAAATTATTGGTGATAAAATTCTTATTAATTAAAACAAGTTCAAATATTAAAACACTAAATCCTTTAATTTAACACGTGCCCAAAAATGGATGCCCGAAATTTCAATTTAAAAAAAAAAATAATTAAATTGATATAAAATTGTGAAAATTAGCAAAATGAAAATAATTTTACAGTTTTAAATTTTCATATTTTTAGATTTGTTGTGCAATATTTAAGAAATCTTTTAATTTTCAGAAAAATTGTATTTGTTTTACACATGGAGCGTCCTAAAGGCCAGAAGGTGACCATGGTATTCATTCAGTTCTTAGTATTTGAAAATTCGGTGATAAGATTTAAGAGCATTTGACTATTTTTAGGCGTCATATTTTCCTAACCTATTTTAAATGATAATGATTATATATTCTAAATCAGTTCATCAAGATATCCAAAAATACCAAAAAAATTCATTTTTTCATTCAGATTCAAAAACTCCTAATTTACTTACAGCAGATAACAGGGTATGTCAAAGCAAAGATTTGTTTCCGATAGAATTTGTTTCACTTTTATATGTGATCCATTTGATTTATACCATGATTCTTTTTCTATTGAGTTCTTTAAATTTTCATTCGGATAGGATAAATTTTCCTTATACTGCCACATACTTGGGTTCTAATAAACTAAAAATTATTTTAATTTAAAAAAAAAAAAATTTAAATAACCGTTTTAATGGCTAAATTACGTCGAACTCTTGGTCTGATCATCTTTGTGATATAATCATAAATTAAAAATTAAAATCAATTTTTAAGTAATTTTATTTAGAAAAAATTAATTCATATTATATTTTCTCAATATCCACGCTTAAATAATTTTACATTATTTATTTATAAACTTTGTTTTCAAATTAATCAAAATGAAATTCATGTAACTCATGACTGGTAAGAAAAAATCATGAAATTTATATTTATTCTTAATTTTTCAAAACTTACATCGAATTATTCAATTCCTCCAGCTAATTGAGAATTAAAAAATAATTTAAAAAAAAATTAATTTTTAAGTTTGATTTTTATTTAGTTTTACTTGTCTGGTCAATTCCTCTAGGTCCCTCATCGACTGAGCTTTTTTGTCTTCACCTTCAATTCTTGTATTGAAAACAATTGTTTATTAAGATCTTTAATTTGATAATTAAAAATAACTTAGATTCGGATAAGCGTTCGTCACGTTCGAAATGATTTTTAGCTATTTTTTCTTGCTTGTCTCGAATCGAGTCCATTTTTTTGAATAGTTTGTCATGTATTTCATTAGTCCCTTAAATTTTCAAAAGTTCAACTTTTAAAAATAAGAATATTTTGAAAAATTTTTTAAAAATTTTAAACAAACTGCCTACCATATTTTTTTAGTCTTGTATCACTAAATTCGTTCAGTAACTTCATTAAGTCGTTTTCGACTGAATTTACATCAGGCATTCGACTAAAAAATTGATGTTCAATCCTATGTGCCATTTCTAATTTTGGCGAATGAACTGATGGTTTTCTAATTTGCTGGTGTTGTTGAGGTGTCAGCTTAGAATTAGGACTGATTGGGTTTTTTTTCTCAATATTATTCATTTTGTAAAAAATTGCTTAAATAGATGACTAAATTTAATAATTTAGTTTTATATTCTGATTATAATAATTCAAATTATGTTTGAAAAAAAAATTATTCAACTTTTTTATCATGGTGTTTTTGCAAGTACAAGTAATAAATTATATTATTAAAGAAGAAAAGTATATTTAAATTGTCAAAAAAAATTGATGTTACTACAAAAAAATACAAAAATTTTTTTGAAGAAAATTATCTAGCACAAGTAAATAAATTTAGATAATTAAGAGTTTACTGAAACATATATTTTTGATTGACATATTGAACCATTCATTAGATCATTTTGAAATAAATTTTTGTTTAATTAAAATTAAAGTCTGATTGATTAGTTGGATCAAGCTTCTATGAACAATAGATTCTTTAATTTTTAAACAAAATTCTTCTACTAATGAAGAAAAATATTGTTGTAATAAAATTTATACCATCCAAAACGAAAATTAAAATTTTGTTTTATATTATTCTTTAGCAAACAAGCAAAATTTCAATGAAATAAGTTTTTTATCGATTTTTGACTTGAATATAATTGAAATTTAATGCTTAATCAGTTAAAAATAAATAAATACTTATTTACGTTGGAAAAAAAATTATTTAATTAGTTATTAAAAAGAAATGTTTTAGCACTAAAAAAATGGATTTAATGTTAAAAATTGTTATTTCCATCGTCTTTAAATATTTTTCCACAACAACTTAATTTTTGATGCATTGCATTTTTATTTTCTTAGAATTTCCTAAATCTAACGATGAGACTCTCTTGTGATAATAAATAAATTAGACTTATTTATATGTTTGCTTATAAACTTGAAGAAAATTTTTAACATTTGAATTAATAAATTTTTTAATATATTTTTAAATATAATACTTTCATCAATTGTCCACAATTAAATAAAAAATTAATTGTTAAAATCTTAAAAATAATCAATTAGTTGTTAATCTTACAGCATTATTGAAATGATTATTTTTAAAATACTAAGTTTTTTTAAATTTTTAGTTTCATGCACCCTTATTTTACCCTAATTGCGGCCTTAGGGTTTTCAATGACAGTATTTTTATTATTAAAAAATATGAAACCTATGTGACGGAATTTTGCTATGTATTATCGATGCTAACATGAAAGATAGACGGAAGAAAATCTATGAGAATTGCAAAAAAAAATTTAAAAGAATATTTATTTTTATTCAACTATTAAAATGATTCACGATTTTTTATAAAATCAATCATTTAAAAATAAAATTATTTTGTAATAAAAATTAAATAATTTAAATAAAATTTTATTTTTTTGTTCTACAAAAATCTATCAATTAAGAATTAAGCGGCCAATTGAGCAGTCAGAACGGCGGTCAAAATTTTGGACCGCGATGTTGGCCGGCCAAATTTATTTTCAATATATATATAATTATTTAATTTTAATATATTCTAAAAAATCAGTTTTAATAAAATTGATAAAGTTAGTTAAACAAATTTAACTTTGTAGTACATCATATGTACAATTTTCACATAATATGTGGAATAAAATCAGTTAAAAATTGATGATCTATAAATTTTTTTGGCCGCATCAACGACCGTTTGTACGGCTCCCAACACTAATTAATATATAAAAAAATAAAATTCATCGAATCATTCTAGCTTTTTTTTTTATTAAAAAAAATAAATTAGGCCTTAATTAGAGTTCTAGTTATGTTCAAGTCTTCTTAGCTTCTGTCTTGAATTTTATAGCATGTCGATTATTTTATAATTTATTTTCACTAGATTAAAAATTAGATAAAAAAGACTGGTAAAAATTGAAAAAATTTCAATAAACTTTTATTTAGTTACAAAATTAATTAAAAAATTTTACTTTAAAACAATTCAGTTTAGAACATTATTCTTTTTATGAAACAAAAAATTTTTACATTTTCTTTTTGTTTTTTTCGATTCTAAAAAAATGAATTTTTCTATCCTTAAAAAAATATGTAAAAGTTTATATTATTTTACTTTTCTTTAAGTTTTTTCTTTTTAGCATCTGAAGGTCCTTCGTTTTCTTCTTTTATAGAAGCCAAATCGTTAACATCATCTTCTCCTTGAGTATCTTCATTTGGTTGGTCTATATTATGTTTTGTTTAATTCAAAATCCCGATAAAACTTGGTTATTAAAATAATACTTTCTTTGTCACGGCGATCTGCGACTCCGTTAACAGCCTAGTATAAACTAATTCATTAAAATACTAAATTGATTTCTTAAAAACTTGCAATCGAAGAGGTAACCGATGATTTTGAAAAAAGCCTATCTGCATCTTTAAATTTTCGTTGTCTTCTGTCCTGTTTTGAACTAGACTCTTTTATACTTTGAAAGATACTTTTATTTCAATTTTATCTATTAAACAATTTACTTTTGATTCGACAAAAACCTATCCCAACCCTTGATTACATTTCCATATGAATGTGTATCAGCTAAATAGCTAGCTTCAAAAAAGTAAATTTGTCGTTCTAAATTGGCCAAAGCCTCTGCTTTTTCTAATTTTAGCCTAATCAATTCGGTTAGTTCTGCTTTCGTATCGGTAATATTGGAATTTTGTTTACTTGCCATTTTGCTTTCTTATAATAAAATATTTTGATTTAAATGAAGAAAATTTATTTTTAAATTTTACTGAATTTCATTTCAAACTTAACATAAAGACAATCATTAAAAATTGACCTTATAGAAAATATCTTAGTTATTTTATTTCGATTTAAAAAAAATTAAGAATTTTTCGAAATTTTGTTGGATCTAAATATCCATCCAAATGCTTAAGTCTGATTTATTTTTTTTCAGCATAATATGTTGCTAATTAAATTTATTTTTAACCTATTCAAAAAACAAATCTTAAGAAAATATATTATGAGTATGAAAATATTAAACCTCTATCTTTTTTTTTTCGTTTAATCTTTAGGAGTCCAAAATTCTTTCTTTTTGTTTTTTAAAGCATTCTAGATGAATAAATTCATTATTTAAATCTTCTATCAAATAATTCCTAAATTTGGTTTTTTAACTTTTTTAACTATTTTGGATTTATTTTCACATTTTTGTTTCTTGATTTAACACTAGAAGCACCAAACGAGTCAAAATGACTCGTTTGAAAAATTTTTAAATCTTCATATCTTTTGAATGGATTTTTCAAATAAATATATCTTTTTTAAATTAGGTAGATTTTAAAATTTTTTTTAAAAAATGATATTATTTTTTAAAATATTTATGAATTAAAAAAAGCTGAAAAAATGCTTGGTGCTTCTAGTGTTAAAGAGAATTTCAGGTATCATTTGGAATATTTCCTCAATTAGTGCAACAATCTCTGAAAAAGAGTTAAGCTCTTCTTGAACTAAATAAATTCTAATCACAATAAAGTTTTTATTTTTCCAATTAAATTAGTGAAATTTTTTATTTATTACTATTGTTCTTTAGTCACTTGATTTTTTATTTTAATTTCATAATAAACAGGATTATGATCACAAAAATTACTTTAATTTTCAATTACATTATAGTTGATAAAACCAATTAAAACAAATTTTATAAATTTCTTTTAATAGAATTTGGTATAACATGGCCAAATAATTTTCATTTTTATATGTGTATTTAAAGATTTGTTTAGACATTTTTGAGTTATTGTTTGTTTTTTTTTAATCAATAAAATCAATAAAAATTTTGTCATATCTTTCACCAGGTGTTGAGTCAGAATTCCCATCTTCAATCAAAATAAATAAATTCTCAGGATTATCTTCAAATCTATTCTCAATTCAGAATATTTTTTATTATTTATTAAAAATAATGTTAAGGCTCAGACTTCAGAAGTTTGGAATTGAGCTATAATAAAAGTAATAAAATTAAGAGATTCTTTAGATTAAGTTTTGAGAAAATCTCTAAGGTTGAGCAAATATTTGATATTTAATTTAGAAAGCGTTCCGTTTTAATGTTATTTAAGGAAGCCAAACTCCAATTAAGCTAATGGGTTCCAGTCCTTGTCGATAATTTTACAATTGAATAATCAGATTGTCAAAATCAAATGAACTAACCCTGAGTTATTCTTAATTAGCCAACATTTAGAATCAAATTTTCGTAATTTTTTCATTCACTTACAGAGAAGTCGATATCAGATTTAGAAAAAAAATAAAATTGGGAAATCTTATTTTTATAATTTAATATTCTTAAGCATTAAACCAATGTTCACATTGAAATATATATCATAAAAAAATTTTACCAAATTACTAAAACCAAATTAATAACTAACCGTTGTCAAAAAATTATTACAGTTAAAACTAGAAATTATCATCTTCATTGGTATTTTCAGCAGAATATATTGCTAATTAATTTTATTTTTAACCTATTCAAAAAAAAATATTTCTTTAAGAAAATATATTATGATTATGAAAATATTGAACCTCTATGTTTTATTATCAATTACAAAAAAAAATAATGAAACAAAAATGTAAATGAATTTACTTTCTTGATACTTTTAGATTTTAGAAAATTCTATATTATCATTAAAAAAATAAAAATGCAGTCCGAATTAATTGGTACTTGGGAGCTGGAAATTTCGGAAAATATAAACGAATACTTCAAGCAATTAGGTGATTAGAAAATTTTATATTTACAAAACCTTATTTTATTTTTAATATAAGGTATGGCTGCAAACAGAAGAAAAGTTGCAGTTACTATTAAGCCAATTGTGGTCATAACAAAATCTGAGGATGATTTGTGGTGCATTGCAATTGATATGAAAAATAAAGGAACTGAGACTGTATTTAGAGTTGGAAATGAAGTAGATTCATGTATATCTTTATCTTATACATATATATTATAATAATTATAGTTTTGTTTTTTAAAATTACTTATTATTAAAAAATTTTTTTTCTAGCAAATGAGCTAAAATATGTTTTTGATATCAGATTTTATTTTGATAGTAGAAAAAGATGCAGGGTAAAAATAAAATAAATCTATTGAATGAAGTTTATCTAAAAAGGGATTTTAATTTAGTCTGTCTTTCATTTTGAAAACACAAACAAATTAATTCAAAAAATGCATTTTATTGATACTGAAGAAACTCAAGTAATTGTAAGAGAAATTGATGCAGAAGGAAATTTAATCGAGGTAAATTATTTTGAAAAAAAATTTCTATTAATTTTAAATTGTTAAGTCTATGGAAATGAATGGTGTAAAAGCTAGGAGAATTTTCAAGAGAGTAAAATAAGATCATATGCATCTTTTTTCTCATGAAAATCATTTTTTTTAATATTAATTGACATGTTTGTATTTTTTTTACAATTTAATTTTAAAATTTAATAAATAATCTAATAAACAATCAATTTTTGTTTAAATATTTTGCTCCAAAATATTTAAGAAATTATTTCGAAAAGCTTAATGCTTAAAGCTTTTTTTTAAGAATTTAAATGGTGAAAATTTAATCATTTGATAAATTAAGTGTTTTTTAGTAATAAAGCAATTTTTTGTTATTTTGATGAATGCAAAAAAATGGGCCTGGGATCGCTTCTTTTGGCTCTATATATTAAATCAAAATAATTATTAAATTTTTTTAATTAATCTTATTTTTTTCATAATTTAACTAAATTTTAACACTCCAAAGATTAAATAATTAATTTTTTAAACATTTTTGGATTATTCTAGATAATTAAATTATGTGAACGAGAAATAATTTTATTTGAAATTAAATTTTTTAATTAGAAATTATATTTATCAAAGACATAAATAAATAATAGTTGTCTTAAAATAGCATTTATTAAATTAAGATTAACTATAAAATAATATAAGAAAAACTAATATAAACTTTTTCATATTTTTTTATAGATAGAAAATTTATTTATTTTTTAATCGAAAAAAACAAAAAGAAACTATAAAAAATTTTTGTTTCATAAAAAGAATAATGTTCTAAACTGAATTGTTTTAAAGTAAAATTTTTAATACTTTTATTTACTTACAAAATTAAGTTAATTTTGTAAGTGCATGTTTTATTGTAAATTTTGTAACTAAATGAAAGTCAAAAAAATTTATTAGTTTTAATTGATAACAATTCTTTTTTACCAGTTCTCTTTTAATTAAAAATTTTGTCTTGTGTCTAATTCCCTTAGTCTATTTTCGGTTACATGGAACAATTATAAATGATATTGAAAAATCGATAGACAAAACTGTTTGTGGAGCAAGCTAGCTAATTAAAAACATGCATATTTTAATTTACTCCCAATTCCGAGTAGGAAATAAAAGTATTTCTAAACTATTTTCCACTTTTTTTTCCAGATAAAATTACTATCAACAATCAGAAAACCTATGTATTCAAAATTGTGATTTGTGTTATCGCAAAGCCATTAAAAATAAAGTTATTCTATTTTATTTATTTAGTTATTGTGTAGCTGGTCGAGCCAAAGCTCTTTCAGCAAATTTAAAAAGTTTTTAATTAAAGTAAAAAATATTAAAAAAAAAAAGATTAAAAATAAGATATTCTCACTTAGATGTTTGCTTTTATGAAATATTATCGCAGTAAATTTACTTAATTTAAAGTCAAATTTACATTTTTGATCAAATTTTGAATATTTGTCCAAGAAAAGTTCGATTGTTCAATAATCTTCAACTGTCGTTGCTTGTATTAAAATAACATCACAATGATAGAATTATAGATAAATTCATTGCATTTATGGAAGTATCAAGTTTTAGATCGATGCAATCTATTTATTTACAGAATACACTGACAAGTAAACTTTATTTTAATTAATTTTTTAAATTTTTGAGTTTATTCTTATATAACATTAGCCACATCCAGAAAAAAAAATAGTACCATCAGTTTAAACATCTAAATTTGTCGCTGCAAAACCAAATTTTTTGTGAAAGAGTAAGCCGCGCTCTGGTAGGTTCATTTAGATTAAAATTATCAAGTAGTTAACTCAAAAAATTCTTTATTTTACACAATGAAAAATAATTTAAGCTTAGCTAACGTCAGCTTCTTTAAAAAAATTCTATTTACTTTGCTTTTTTGAACATAGACTCGATAAATAAATTGGTTCGATAAAAAAAAGAATAAAATTTTACTAGGCTTAGAGGAGTTTTAAAAATGTTCCTTGAAACTCAAAATTAAATTAGAAAATTAGTTTAAAAATTATTTTATTTTAAAGTAATTACAGTTATTGAAATAATTTAAATCATTTTTTAAAAACATCAAGAGTAGATAATTTGATCAAGTTAATATTAAATTGATAAGAAAAAAAAAACAGTTTCGTCAATGTCGTTTTTGAGATAAAAATCATCGCTTTAAGATTCTAAAATTGAAAAAATAAAAATAGAAGATAACAATAAAGAAATTATCTATAAAAAGTAAATAAAACCAGTCCATTTTATTTAAAATTGGAGGAAAAAATTTTGATTTTTCATCAAATTAAAAATTTAAGTAAAAAAAAAAACACAATTTTTGTTTATGAACAAAAAAAGTTACAAAACATCATAAAAATAAAATAGTCTTAATTTGTATAAAACTGTGTTTGGTTTATAAAAAGTTTCTTAAACAAATCAATTATTATCAATAAAAACAAGTCCATGTACGAATAAAATTATCGTCGTAAAGTGCCTTGATTGCCAGCCATTGGCGAATGGCTATAGTTGGAATATTGTGATTGATTGTAGCCCAATTGGTTTACATTAGTGACGGGATTACTAGCTTTTCTTGTTTGCCAGTAAGTACTGTGTATTGTTACGGCGTCACACTGAATACTTAAATGTTTGGTTTGAACAGGCGAAAATTGCTTACCACCTGAATTGTATTTGTAATATTTTTCGATCATTTCCTCGCTTATTCTTGCAGGGCCTTGACCAATTATTTTCTCAATATAATCGGACTCTGAAGTGTATGAATAAACGCCTCGGTATTGTAAATGGTAATCACGAAACAATATAACAAAGTGGCGAGCATCCGAAGCCTCGATTTCCTTGGAAAAATTTTTTTAATTAACATTTAATTTTTTTTTCTTTTCAGAATCAATTTACCTCAATGACTTGCTTTCTCAATTGAGCGTTGACGGTGCCTGCGAGCACTAGTTGATTTAGTGAATTAATAATTGTAGATTTGTTTGTTTTACCAGTTAAACGTTTGTATAATTTTGGACCTTTTTTAATCAAAATTTGTAAAAAAAATAACGGATTTATTTTTGTTAATTTTTTTTTTAAATTAAATTAAATATATTGCCTCATGGTCAAAAAAATTTTGAACATGAATATTTTATAATTTTTAGTTTTTACTACATTTAAAGTCTATTTAGCTAAATAATTAGTAAAGCTTTACCAGAATAATCAGCTTCGTTAATGTTATTTAAATTGAGCGATGGTGATTGACTGATGAACTGGTTGTTTTGATTGGCAATGTGACTGACTCGTTTGGGGCCAGTGTCGGGCGTTTTTGCAGCACAAAAAGTGGCCGACGACGGCATGGTGGTTCGTTTGCGAGCATATGTGTTAGTAGACGGACTTGACTTGCCAACCGTGTGGTTATTCGAAGCTGAAGATTCGAAAAAAAAGTTAGTAAATTTAAGAGCAATAGGCGAGTGAAGCAAGAGCCCCGAGAGCAATAAGCCTAGATAAATTAAAATTTTACTTCTAAATGGTACAGAGGTACTTCTAGGATTTCGATTAGCTTAAAAATTAGAAAATTAAAATCCTGAACTAGGTCTAAATTGTTAAATTGAATAAGCTCTACATCTAGATAAGAAATACCTGTTTTGCTAGACTTCATCTTGTTGCCAGCCGAGACCGAACACCGAGACCAGTTATTTGGCGAATTTTTAATGGTCGACTCGTCGGTTAAAGAAAACGACGAGTCTATTGAAGTCGATATTATGTAAGATGTGTTGATGGGCTGTTTTGAGACGCTCAGTTGACTCAGTCTGCGGCTGGCCAGTTTAGATGATGTCTCTACTAATGCAATCGAGAATGAATCATCGCCTGGATTCGTGCAAAAAAGAACAAATTACATCCGAGTAGAAGACATAATGAAAAAGAGAAAATCTAGCTCTAATAGAATGAAAGAGAAGCAAAAGTAACCAACGAATGGATATTTTTGGTTTTGTAAAATTTAGCACAATTAGCAAAAAAATTGCTGGGTTAAAATTTTCAGAAGTCTATTTTGGAAAATTTTTTAAATAAATTTTGAAAATTTTGTTAACAAAAAAATTCGTCTTTTACATTTTTATTTTTAATTTAAATTCATCTTAATTCATTTAAAACCTGCTGTTTATTGATAAAAATCTAATATTTTACTTTGTAGACAAATTAAATACTTTTTCTAAAAATTAATTAAAATATTTTACAATTAATAAATAAACAACATATTTTGTTGTTTTTTTTGAAGTTACTTGATAAATATTTAAGTTCTATTATTTTAAAAAGTGGTCTAAAAAATCGTTTGCGCTTTGTAGTGTTAAACACTTCAAGAAAAAAAGATAAAAGATATTTTTTAAAAATAGATTTCTGAAAATTTGACAAATTCTTGTACTAAAACTTGTACTAAAATTCAATGACAAAAACCATAATTTCTCTTTTTCCTAGGAAAAAAATACCAACCTGAATAAATGGAATTAGTGGAAGCTAGTGACGTATGATCCCAGTTATTAACCTGATGCATTGTGTTAGCTCCTATCTTGGATGCGATCGAATTTTTGCTCATAAAATTTTGATTGCCTAATTGTTGAATAAATTGATTGCTCAATATTTCTTCATTATGACAACTATTCGACTCGTCTGTATAATAATCTGTCACATTAGTGTTTGTTGTGGTGTTAATGTCTTTTTTGCGCTGATTAAAAGACGAGTTGAGCGGCTCGGCTCCTAAATTTCGCTCCAAATACTCATAGTCATCATAGTCATCTTCATTGTTGAATCTATTCTCAAGAAATGTGTTGAGAGTTTTAGTGGACGAAGGCGATATAGTAGACAAATTTTCCATTTTGGACACAGCACTCATCAATGGGCCCAGATTGGAAGCATTGTGATAGGCTAACTTCTGCTGCATTGAGGGAGTGGGCGATGAGGATGAGTCCGAGCCAGTTGCCGAAGATCCATTCGATCCGTCATTCAGCTGATCGTCGTACTGATTCTGGGTAGCAACAATGTTTGTGGTCATTGAGCGCATTTTGTTGTAATTGTTCAATGCACGGTAGTACTTTTGATTTCTAGAGGTCGGTTTGGACTCAAATGCGGGTTCTGAATTTCCGATAAAGTTCAAATTGGCCATGGACAGCGAGGTCTCGTGCACACTATTTCGTCTTTTGATGCCATTCGCTTCCAAGAAAAAAGATTTCTGAGTTTTTTGAAAGCCATTCATTGACGAGGAGGACGACGAAGACGGATGATTCTCTTCGGCTTTGGGCTCGGCACTCTCTGAATTCTGGGCTGGTTTGGCGAATTTGGAAAGATCGAGCATGCTGCCGACATAGTAGCCTTTGGACAAGTAGCCCTCGGGGTCAGTTATGCCTTGGGAGAGCAGAAATTCTTCTGCATTTCTGGGCGTACGACGTCTTGGCGTTGTGCGCGTCTGTTGCGGTTGAAATGGACGCGAAATGTCATTCAAATAATTAGATGAAGCGTATTTGGAGCCGAGCTTTGAATTGTCATTCATCATTCGCATCATGGACTCAGTGTTTTGTGCAAATGATGCTGCATTGGCTATAGCCAGTGATGCTTGCGTAAGCGGCAAGATTTTCGGCTCTTGCTCTGGCTGCTTTGCAGCTTTGCCAACCTCAGATACATTATTAAGCGAAAAAGTTCTATTCATTTTGCGCAAAGAACTTATTGTAGGCCGTGCGCAAGACGGCGGCCGAGACACTCTATTCGTCTTTTTAGTAGGAGCTAGATTTTTATTAGGACCAACTTGGTATAGGTTATTAGTACTGTAAGCTGTAATAAATTAAAATAAAATAGATAGTTTTTTGTTTTAGAAAAGACTTTTTGTTTTGTAGAGTGAGTTTTTTTTGTCCAGGTCGTGTAGAGCCAAGAGAAAAATGCAAAGAAAATAGAATAATAACCCTCAAAAAAAACAACACCGCAAACCAATAAATAAAAATTTTCCACTTACTTTTAACTATGGTATTGGACGAGTATTGGCCGTTGGCCGAGCGCTCTGAATACAACGAAGCTTGATCGTATTGATCAAACAAATTTTGTGTGTTGGCTTTTGTTGATGGTTTAAGGCGGTTGGTTGAGTGAAATTTTTTGGCATTCACTAGACTGTTTGGCGGACCAAAGCAACCGGACATGCTCTCGATTTCAGATTGCTTTTTTTTGTCAATATAAGCCTGAAATATGGTTTCTTTGCGATTTTTTTCAACCATTTTTTTCATGGCAATTTCTTCTTCTTTTTGGCGCAGTTCTTCGGCCTTTCGTGCACGCTCTTCTTCGAGCTGCATACGACGCAATTCTTGTTGCTGTCTACGTTCAAGTTGTTTTTGAATAATCATTTCTCGTTTACGCTGTTTATAGTCGATTGTGTCGCCGTCACTGGCGTCTATGTCACCTTCATGGCCATCATTTGCCAGCTGATTCGCTTCATCGCAAGTCGCTGTTGTGTTTTGTTGTGAATTTCCGTTTTTGACAGCGGTCATTAGCAAATTGTTCGTCGTGTTTGTTGCTTTTTTGTCATTTTTTTCATCATTAGCTTAAGAGATTATTAAAATTTAATTAATTAAAAATTTAGGATTCGGGGATAAGTTTTATTTAAATTTTTGGTCTAATTCTTTTGACATTTTTCTAAACGATATAATTAAAATTTTATTTTTTTGTACTAAATGTAAACCGAAATGTCAAAGTGACATTTTGCTTTTTGCACAAAATTTTTTTATTTTTTTCGAATTTTGCTTTATTTTCTAATATAATTAAACTCAAATTTAGAGAATTATCTAGATAAATCTTAGATTGATTTAAAAATCTTTTGAATATTGTACTTAAGGTAATTCAAGCATTTTTAATTGGCAAACCAAATTCCTATTTTCTTCTTGGAAAAAATTTTTTGGTTCAAAAAAAAATAAAAGACTAAAAAATTCTAAAGTCTTATTGAAAAATATCATCTGATGATTATTTTTGTATAAATGATATTCAAAATTATTAATGCTATTATTATTTTTTGAATGGAAAAATTGAAATTTTAAATTACTGATGAAACTGACCGAAATAACTGTGTTTTCATTTCACTGCGGTAGTCTGAAAATTCTGGACAAATTCTGAAACATAGTAATAAAGTAATTCACAATTAATTTGGACAGATTTTGCAGACTTCTGCAGTAGATGAAAAAACAATTGTTTCATTTGCAGAACAAATTTTTGACCATTAGAACAAAAGTTATGATTTTTTTTTATGAAAATTCACATTGTCAATATTGAACACGCTAAAATCAAACTTTTTGAAAAAAAATTTCAAATTAACGACTTAAGTAACATTTTTTTAAGTACAATAGGCAAATCTAAATAGATTTAAATTTTTATTAATCTCAATATTCTTTCTATTCTATTATGCTGAGTAACAATTTTTTTTTATTATTTTCGATTTTAGCATCTTTAAAACAGCTTCAGTTTCAAATTAATATACCTTATTTTATTCTAATTTTAACTATAAAATTTTGTATCCAAAGTTATTTTTAACTTTAATTTTTTCATTATGAGATTCTCAATAATTTTATATTTTATTTAACAAATTCACAGTGAAATTAAAAATTTTGGTTAAAACTATGTTTCAATTCCTATCGGCCAAGAATATACAAATTATCAAGGATTATTCAATTGATAGCTTCAAGTCAATTTATGAAAATCTTTCGTTCATTTTAGAATATTAAAAATCTTTTTCTTTAAGTTAGTTGATTTAAAAAACACTTGCTATTTTGAACTTGTCATTTTTATTTAATTAAAAAAGGCATTTTGCTAAAATGTATAGTAAATTTACAAAAACAAAACCTTTGAACAAAGCACTGAAATTGGAGTTAATTAGACAAATTTATTATAAGCATAAAATATTCTCTGTCAAGCAAATTTTTAATAACCAATTATGTAAAAACGTTTTTGAATACTTAAGGAAAGATTATAAGATATTTGATAGAGAGAATACTTCTTTTATTAAACAGTTATCAAAAGTAGAAAATCTGACTCATGTAAATTGTACTGAATACGATTAAGCATTCAGTGTTCTTTTGATTGAATGGCACCTCGGATGTAGCAACTCTGGACTAAAACTCGATAAAACGACTCGATAAAATACTATTTTTATTTAATAGAATATTGTTTATTGAATAATCTTAATCATTTTTTTGTATATAACAAACTGAATGCTTTACTTAATTGTAAAATGGATTATTATTCTTATCCATTATTGTCCATTATTCTTATCTCAAATTTTCCATGGGACTTTAATTAAATAAATAAATAAAATAATGTTGCTCTTTTAATTTATCTGTTTTTTTTACCTGTGCTATTTTAATCAATTTAGTACAATCGATTCTATTTTAATCTACTCCCTATGCCATAAATTAAATATTTGTTTTTCTAAAATTTAGAGTTATTTGTTAAAATGAACAGAATTGAATAGTTTTCAAAATGATACGTATTAGTCTTTGTTTATTTAATTCTAAAATATTTCATAAAATGAAAAATTTAAATGAATTGTATTGTTAGATAATTACTTTGTTTTATCAGTTAAAAAAAAAACGCAAAATTTAATGTAAAATGGTCTTTTTATATAAAGCAAAATACAAAAAAATATTGATGATTGTATACAAAAAAAGGAAGGTTATCTAGGAAAAAAATGTCTGAATAAATTCTAGATAACAAAAAATTTACAAATTACATCGGTCTTAAATTTGAGTTTGAATAAAATTTCTCTTTTAAGAAAATTTGTAATGAAAAAAAAAGTTACTTTTGATAAAAATTAAATTTTTTTTCGAGGAAAGAGCAGGCTTTTCACGTTTTGCAGTTCCATTTCCGATAGAAATAAAAAATGGTCCTTAGAAAAAAGGTAGAATTTTTTTTTCAAAAATTTTAAATAATAATTAAAGAAAAATACCGTTTTGATTTTCATTTTGTTCACTTTGGTCGATTTCTTGTTCTTTTGGTTCAGATATTTGTTCCGATTGTTTGCTATCTGTATCTTTATTTTTACCTGGTTGATTTTGTTGCAAAAGTGTTAGACGATTTATTTCAGCTTGGAGCTCAGTAAGCTTATTATTAAGAACTTCTATATCTTTGACCATATTATTTGAATTGTTATGATTAGAACTTTGGTTTGTCTTGCTCATGGTATTCGAGTTTATGTATTTATCTTTTAGAGAATCGATTGCCTTAATTACCTCGTCTCTGGAATAATACGCCTTGGTTAGATCCACGGTCATAGACTCAGAATTAGACTTAGGGCTTGGCTGCTTTTTAGTTGAATTTAATGGAGGCGATTGTGCAGCGGATGAGTTTGGCGTTGACAAAGATGACACACTGCTAGTGCCAGTATTTTGATTGTTTGGCAAATAGTCCTCTTTGTTGTTCTGCTCAAAATCGTTTATAAAGTTTTTGGGAGTCTTGTCCCATTGACGTCTTGTTGCCTCCCGATTTGTGTGACTAAGATTGGAGCTATTTGGCGAACTGGTCAATTGACTTGGTGTAGGCGACTCACATGTACTGTTATTGGGACTTTGTGTAGACTTTTGAGGCTCGCCTATTTGCGATACCTGATCTTGAATTTGAGATTTTTTTTGTACTACTTGCAAAAAAACTTGTTTGCCTATGTTTTGACGTTGTTTTTCCAATTCAGTTTCAAGCTTTCGCTTGTCACGTTCCATTGAAGTTTTTTTCTCCTTTAATTGCATTCTAAATTAAAAAAGAAAAAATTAATTTTAAATAATCTAAAAGCAATTAACTAATATTTTTAATTAATCAGAGCGAAGAAATGGATTTGATCAACTTTAGTTCATTACCTAATAGATTGACATGGGTTTGAGAAAAAGCACTTTAAAATGGGGTAAAAATTACATTTTAATTATTTTTTAGTTTTCAATTATAAAAAGATATGAAAATTTTTTCCAAAAAATTAGCGCTTTTAGCACAAACTTAATCGAAATGATCTATTTTAATAATTTGGATAAATTTAAGCTTTCACTTTTAAACAAAAATTGAATTTTAGACTACGAGAAAAAAAATACTTATCAAATTAGATTAAGTTCTTAATTTTTAATTAACAGTTTTAGTTTATTCTATTCAAAATGAAGATAAGTTTTTTTTTTCGGGTTAAAAAAGTTTTTATTTATGCTATTGAGCTTGAATGAAATGTTTTTCTATCTAAGAATAAATTAAATTGAAAAAATATATAAATAAAAAAGCAAGTGATAAAAATATCAAAATAAATATTCTAATCTATAATATTTGATTCTTCCGACAAAAAAAATTGCTGCCATATTTTTGTGCACGTATGTTGACTAAATACGGTTATCTTTTAAATATACAAACCAAATAAAAATTAGAATTAGCATAAAAACTACTTTTTTTTTAAATCAAATATTTATTTTTAAAAGCCTATACCCTTGATCATTTTTTTAGAGGAAAATTATAAAAAAAAAAAAACGATTTGTGATTTTTTACTTGTATGAACACAATTTTTAAACATAACATGCTTTGTTCTCAACCCATTTTAAATTTAGCATATTAATCAGATTTAATTTTAAAATTATTTCCGCGTCATTTAAGAGCTTCTACGTTTTTATCTATGATTGACATTAATTTTATGTTAGTATCACATTTTATGCACTTATAAATGCCCTAAAACGTGAGTCTAAGTTAATTAGTTCACTAAGATAAGTTTTTAAAATAAGGACCTTAGATTGTAGTTTAGAATCATATCTAAACGACGAGCTTCCATCGCTTGCCTAAAATTCAACATGAAGAGATGGCAAATTAGAAAATTAAAGAAACTTGCCTTATAGAAAGCAGTTCTTTGGCAAACATTGGAGAACCTGGCTCTATATTGGCGGTGTTGGAGCATTTTTCGGATTCTAGCCTCGGAGTTTGTCTTCCCGAGTCACAGTCAATTTGCTGATTACGCTTGGAATTCCAGGTGGTTGTTTTACGCCACGTATTCATATTTACATTCGCTTCTTGGGGCTTGATCACAATTTCTTGCTCTTCGGCTTCGTGATTCAGCTCACTATTGTCTGTATTCGACGACGACTCAGTTACGTCTTTTACTTTGTAGAATATGTCTCCTGGGCGCGCCGTGACGCTCAAGCGCCTCACTAGACCCGTCGACTTGTCAATCTGGACACTACTCTGCTCAGTTACGTTTGGCAAGTTGGCATTGCTTGAATTTACACGCACAGTTTTCATGCCAGAATCAACTTGGCCTGAATAGTCCGAGTCTTTGTCTTGTGTATTTTCATTGAAATTCATGCGATTCGTTGACGACAACTTAAATTATGGCAATTTGTTATTATTATCAACAAAAATAATTACAAAAAAAAAAACCATTCAAAATGGAGAAACTAGATAAATATTGTAAAATAGAAAAAAAAAAGTAAAGATAAATATCTTAAAATATTTATGTTTTTGTTGTTGGTTCGACTTTATTTTCTTAAAGTTAAACTTATAAAATAAAAATTCGTATATTTTTCTATTTTATGACTCTTTTTTTTTCTTTACAATCTTTGCTCACTATTTACCTATCTATCTATTATTTTTTTGTTTAAAGGTATTTATTTAGTTCTAAAAATTAAGTTTTGTTTTGTTTTTTTTTGTGTTGTGTTTAGATCTTAGTGAAGAAAGAGAGAGAGAGAGAGAGAGAGAGAGAGAGAAATAAATAGAGAGTATGATTTATTATCGAGACCTAATCGAAATGATTCTTAATGTTTTTGTTGTGATTTAGCTTGGATTTTGACAATATGACTAATATGAGAATAATCGTTTCTACTTTTTGGTATCCCAATGAACATTAATTTAAAGAGATTTATGTCAAATCGATTATGTAGCAAAAACAATTCGTGTCACTTAAAATTAGTGCCTTAATTGTCCAAAACAAAAATAGCTTAATCCTTTATTATTATCAAAATAGGGCCTAATCCCCTACAAAAGAGCATCCTGTTGCTGCAAAATTATTTTGAATACATTTTTTTACATTTAAATGAAAATAGACTCAAAATTTGTCTCATTACTTTGAATATATTTCTGAAAATACTTTTTAGCCTCTCTAAATTTAACTATGACTTGTTAAAAATAAATTTAGCACGTGATTGATACAATCTCGATTTCTAGTTGTTCTAGATGAAATATTGATGGCAGATGAACATAAAAAATAAATATTTGATTATTAATTAAATAGAAAATAGAAAAGAATTCGAGATATTTTATCAAATTTGTTTGTTGAAACTATGAAAAATGGTTGTGTTTGCTTTTTTAAGTTGGGCAACTGGAAAACAAATTTATAATTTCAAATTAGGCTCATTCAATTTCAAATCTCATTCCGGACTATAGATTTAGAAAATGATGCAATTTTTCGATTCTTTATTATGAACGCCTAAAAAAGCTCGAGGCCTTTGACTCGTAAAATTAGCCATTAATTTTTCTTTCTCCTAAATTGTTTAATAATTAATAGGTCAAATTGAAATGACCATTTTACAAGCTTCATTAATTTTATTATTGTGAAATATTTCAGAAATTAATTTCAAAACTTAATTGCCAGAATCAGCACCAATAAATTACTTCATAGGAATTTACTTGCTGACAAAATTAATCCTTAAAATAAAAACCAGAAAATTTTAAGTGATTAGTCCTAATTCTTTTGCTGTCAAAATAGGTCGGATTAAAATATTTGAATAATGCTAGTCAAATAGGATATGTGAGTGGAGGATCTAGATGGAAAATTATTTGAAATTTTTTTTTTCTAAAATAAAAAGAAAACATCAGTGAGAAAATAAATTTAGACTTTTATTGTCAAATTTATTTATCAACATGTCATGGGTTTAATTGATTAATTATACGATCTAACTTTAGCTAACTTTTGTATTTAGCAATTGACAATTGACCAAAAATTTTAAGGCAATAAAATTTTCAAAACAAAACTTATAAAAGCCAAAAATAAAAATTCACAAATTGTAATAAAAACCAGTCAAGCTTTTCGCTTAAGCCTAATTGCTTTGATTTTTAGATTTAAGTATTTAAAAACAAAATGACCATATACCTTTACATAGGTTCTTGACGAAAACATATTATTCTGTTCGGAAGTCGGCATTTCTTCGTTCATAAGATCATCGTCTTCGTTCTCGATTTCGGCATAGTCGCCGTTTTCGTTTAGTTTAAATTTTGAGGCCAAACTCGTAGCTACGAGATCAAAATTGTTGCTCGCTTCAAGCGACACATTATCGAGCAAGCTGCTCGCGTTCGACACCGCTTTCGACATTCTAATTAAATTAAAATTTTAAATTTAGACTTTCATTTAAAGCTTGGCTAAACAAAATTTACTTTATCTCAGTTGATTGGCTTGGAGTATACGGGCTTTTTTTTATAAAGCTGTTGCGAGTAACATCACCGATCCGTGCCGACAGAAACGGAGTGGTCGCATGATAATGTTTTTTCATGAATTCTTAAATTCAAATTAAATTAAGATAAGTAAATTTTCAAAGAAAATATAGAATTTAAACCAAGATAGTCACTTTAAATTGGCTAAATGCTAATTTTATTTTTAAATTTTAGATTTACTTTTAATGTATTCTTTGAATTTTTCGAAGTGATTTTTCTCAACTAAATTAGGAATCGGATTTAATTCAAAAAAATAGAAAAGCTCAGCAATAAATGCCAATTTGTTTATATTCATCTCCACTGGACTGTACAGAAAATCTTCGAATGAGAAACAAAATGATTTTGGTCCCAGAAATTTTTCACAAAACTCTTTGATCAAGTTTAAATTTTCGACTCTTTCTTCAAAACCAACGTTTTCCTGAAGACATATGTCGCTCAGATCTATTTCAATGTCACTTGTATAAAAAACAATCATAACAGACAAAATTGTTCCGCACGCTAAAGACTTGGCAATGTCGTGATCAATTTGATTCAGAAAAATGTGAGGTTGACACTTGACAAGACTGGACTGTCTGCCAAACGCGTCACACTCATTCTCCAGACAGTTCACCACAATCTTTGTTATATTATTCAGCCAATACGAGCAAACTTGCTCCAAATTTGAAGGCATTTCATCACATGCAGCTTGTTGTGTATATTTTCTTTTAAAAATATAAATTTTGTTTTCAAACTTTAGTCAATAAATATCTTTTCTATTTACCTAATAGAATTGTAAACAGAATCAAATTGCATTATTCTAAGTGAATAATACATCATAATACTATCGATCAAGGCCAAATGTGCACTCTTAATTAAAAAATTTATTTATCTAATAAAACTATAAAAAAGGCCTGCTTGACCCTTATTAATATTTGTTAAAAAATTTCTTACAACATAGAACGGAGAGTCCTGGCATATTATTTGCCAAGTTACTGGTTCATCATTTTCATCGCTAACCATTATTGAGTTACTTGCCATGTATTCGAGTATATGGGTTATTTGATCAAAATTTTTACTAAATAAATTGCTGCATGCACTGCAATATAAATTTCCGTTTATTAATTCTTGAACAACTTCGCCACGTAGCGATTTGCCTAGCTCATTTTCTTCAAAAAATGGTTCGCTTAGGCATGTTTGGTTTGATTTGGATAGAAGCCATTTGAGCGAAGCCGAAAACTTTGACTAAAAATAAAAAATTGATAAAACATAAAAGAAAATTTTATTTTTTGAATACTCCATAGTTGAAAATATAAGCCATATTTATTCCATCTATATAGACAATTTATTAAATATTCATTTTAAGTCCTTGAATTTAGCGACAAACAACAATTTTTAATTGATAAATAAAAAAAAATCTATAAGCTTTTCAAAAATTAAAATAAAATATTTAAGCTTCGTCAAGTAAAAATTAAGCTAATAAATAAAAGATTCGTTTTGACACCAATTTGTGATAAACTGGAATCAGTCAAATTTTACTTTAATTTTTTTATTGTTAGTAGAATCGACCTAGTAGACGAAAGTCTCGGTGGAAAACTGGTCAACAATATTTGATGTGAAATTTTATTTCTATTCAAATAATTTGCCTATTCTAAAATAAACTTGGGATTTAAAATATTATTGTTTTCATTGTTGAAAAAATTTTGAATTAATTGAATAGGTGTTAAAATCATAGCACGATAAGACTAGAAAAAAAAGCGGTCTTAATTGAGTCAAAATCAGGTCAAAATTTAAGCAACAGGCAAAAAAGTTGAATGAGCATTGTTTTGATTTCAAATAATTGACTTTCAAAATCAAGATTTTCGCATGGAAATATTCTTTGAATTTAAAGTACAAAATGAAGCCTATCTCGAATCTGAACACGAAAATATGGGCCTAAAAATTAAAATTCTCTAGACAAAGTTTTATAAAGATAAAATAATTTTAATCTAAAACAATATCTAATCCTCGAATAAATATTTTAAATTTAGGAATATTTGAAACAAATTGGGTAAAAAATTGTGACATAACTCTTACACAAATATCTACACTTTTGAAGACTCAAATTTCATGTTTTCTTTTTCCGCATCATTGTTAAATCAATGAAGTCATACAATAAAAGCTAAACTAAAGAAATTCTGATTTGTTTCTTTTAATTAGGATATAATTTTGAAATATAAATATTTCTAAATAATGATTGTGGTAAATTTGACCAGACCTAGCTAAATATCTCAATAAAATGATGTGTATTAGTTTTAGTATTCTAATTGAACAAAAAAAATGTCCCTTTATTGTTTTTATTACGACTACGCATAGGTTTAAATAAATTTCAAGCGAAATTAGATTAAGATAAGCTCGACCAGATTTAATATTTTTGCAATAGTCGCAAAATTTAAATTTTATGACCATTAGCTATCCTAAATAATTAGACTAATGAATTTATTTTTGGAAAAATTTGGACTAAATCGGAAAAAGATTTGACAATTGGTGGTGGATGAAAATTGGCTAAATAGGCAGATTCAATTAAAAAAAATAAAAATTCCCATAAAAATTTACAATAGTTATTTTTAGTTTGGTAAAAGCAAATCTTAGTAAAAGATTAAAATTTAATCCATGTGATAAGCTTTTGTTGACCTAAAGACTTTTGCGTAATAAAATTAAATTTTTTTTGGCTTTTTAAAGAAGCTATTTAATTGAATTAGAGTGTCAAGCACTATTTTGTAAAAAAAATATAGAAGCCGTCTAAATTATTTTGAAAAATTTTCTATTAATTTAATCTTAGCCATTACGGCAATTGTAACCAATGCTTACGTACTTTAATTAAAATTTGGATAACTGGTTTTCAAAATTAAAATTTAATTTTTAGATAAAAAACTTATTTCAATTTGGGATAATACTACTAGGCATTCAACAATTAGTAAATATTTAACGAATAATTTTTTTCTTTTCAAACTAATTAAATAATTTATCTCTTTTAAATCGAAATAATAATTAAATTTAATTCAAAATTATATTTTTCAAGATACATTTAAATTAAAGTATGGTCAAAGCCATTAGTAATAAATTAGACTCAGTCTTGTTTAAACTAGGACTCGTGTCTTTGCAAACGCGTCTTTTATTAGTATGAAAAAAAAAATTCTTCGAATGGATTATTTAAATAAAAAAAATAGAAATTTTCTTTATATTTTATTTCTATCTTAGATCTGGATTTGAGATTTGTTTTTCTTAAAATTTTAAGAATCTGGTCCAAGAAAATAATTTTGAATTTTATTCAGAGTCGGAATTAACCCTAAACAAAGATGAAAATTTTAGTTGTTTAAGTTGAAGTTGAATATCTTGGCAACAATTCTTAAGATTCCAAAGCCTATTAACTTAAAGACGGAATATTTATTTTGTATGGCTTATATTCCAATTTCAAAAGGCATCGGTTAAAACCAATTATTATTCAAATTAAAATTAATTAAAACATACTTCATGCGGTTTGTATTGCTCGAACGGCTCGAGTTCAAAATAGTCATTGTCATTTGTCGTATCCATTACCGTAATCCAAAACCAATGCTATTCGAGATTTGTAGTTTAAAAGCCTTTTTTAATTTTCAAATTCAAAAAGAAATCGGTTTGCCTCTCTTTTTTGTTGTATTCTTCACTCGTATATTTTTTATCTAAGATAAAAATTCATCTTTTTCTATTTTATTTTATCTAAAATTAATTAAAAAAACGTGTAAACTTTTTAAAATAATCTAAACAAACTAAAGGATTAATTTCAAATTTAATTAAAGGTAAAATTTGTCAAAATTTAAAAACATTCAAACTAATTTGGAGCAAAAGTCTGAGAAAAACTAATGTACAGGATTGCACTCTTGATTAGAGCTCTCTCTCTTTCTCTGTAATTCAGACTAGAGCCATTCTTGACCAAAAAATTGTATTTTCTTTTAAAATAAAAACAATCGTTTATTTACAATGCTTAGACTAAACTCAATTGGTCTCAATTATTCCGAGTATAGTTTGTGTATAGACTGAGTATCTTTCAAGTGACATTGTATTGACGGACTTTTCATGACTTGTCTCATTTGATTGATTATCGAATTTTCATGACAAATGCGTCCGCGTTTTTAATAAACACTTAGAAACATTTATGCGCTTTTTTCTCTATTTTTTTTTTAATTTTTATTCTTTAAATTGACTCAAAGATTAACTTAGCCTAAGGTTAGGCCAATAGCAATAACCTTGCGGACTTATTCAAAACTAATTCCAATTCTACAAGCTTTTCTTAAGAATATAAAAAGGCCTTTTTATTTTATAACTTATTTAGAAATTTAGATATTTTTGTTAAAAATAAAATATTATTTGAGTTATCTTAAGTTTTTTACTATCTTAGCTATAAATTGTAGAATAATGTAGCAATAATAAAATAATATAGACATGATTGTTTAAAAATAAATATTCCAAACCTAGAAATTTTTTTTTCAAGTTATTTCAGGCTAACAATCAAGCTCAAATGAGTCCTAATTGACAAAAATAAAATTAAAAAAAAAACTTAAAAGAAATAAAACAACAAAAAAGAAATAACGATTACAAAACGAGTCAAGAAATTTTTTTGACAAAGACCCAACAAAAATCTCCAAGTGCCTTATTGTTTTGATTATGAATCTTTTAAAATATAGAAAAAAAAAAACTCATAATTGTTATATAAGTGCTTATGATTTCTTTATTTAATTTGAACCTTTCATTAAAAAATTTAATAATTAGAAAATCAAAAATAAGAAAACCAAATCTTTGGATTGTCATCATTATCATTTTGATTTAATTCATTAATAAACAACTCTGGTCTAAACACTTGGTATAATCTAGATATTAAATTTTTGCATTAACCTCAAAATTAATTCAATCCAAGGCTCGGCTAATTTCGAGCTGCCTTAAAAATAGAGATATCTTAATTAAAGAGAAAATTTAGCATGAGTTAAATGCTAATATGGAATCAAAATCAGTCGAAATTAAAAATATTTCTGGTTCATAGATTAATAAAAATATTTTCATCATAAAAAATACTAAAGAGTTCATGTTAATTATTATTGTTTTAACCTTCTAAACAGACGAATTAAAACTCGCTCATAAATCGTGATATATCGATATATTTAAATCTAATTTACAGTGATTTATTTGTTCAGTGTATATACTCGGACAGGTACGCTTGTAATTAACGCGACACATTCTTGTGTACACTAGGAATTAGGTTCAAACTGCGCATAGAAATAACAATCCGAACTGATTCAAAATTTAAAACAAAATTCCAAATTTTACCCCCAAATTTTCAGAGTTTATTGAGCTCACTTTTTCGAGTTCCATTAAATTTAAGAAAAAATATTTTAAAATTATTATTTGAATTAATTATTATAATTTTTGATTTTTTTTATAATGTAAAAATTTTCCGTTTTATTGTTTTCCTCAGAATGTTGACTAAGGAATTTAGGTCAGTAGTATTAAATAAAACTGTTTGAATTACTTTTAAAAAAAAATTCGTTAGGAATTCGGCAAAGCTTAGGCTTTCTTCTCTTAACTGTGTCGTATAACATAAATTATCCTCAGTGCTATGATCACATGAATAGTATTCCGCAGCTGCTGATCACCATACATCAATTCTATTGTGTTATTATTATTTTTCTATAAAAGAAGACTAATTATTTACAACTAAATAAAATTTAATGATCTGAGTGCACTCTATCAATAAACACCATCAAAATAAGTATTGATTTCACATAGTCAATGCATAATTTAAATAACGAATAGTTTAATAGCGATTCAAAGGATCCACTAGCATCATTATAAAGTCATTCCAATTGTAGAGCAATAATCATTAATCAAAAATATCAATATCTAACATCTAATAGTTAGAAAGATAAAAGATGGTTGCCATCATAATAAAATTTTTCTCTAAACAGGTCTTTTTAAAAAAATCAATAAACAATTTTATTTTAAAAACTTTTTAAACAAAATGAACTTTATCAAATTTTCATTAAAAAAAGAAAATGATCCTTCACTATTAATAATTAGTTTGACTAAAAAGAAGAACTTAGTTCGATTATGTGCGGTCCAAAACTCACCTTAAATTTTTTAAACAATAAATAAATAAATATTTCTAATTAATAATAAAATAATTAAATAAAAAAGCTCTAAACAAAGTTATTTTTAAATTTTACAAAAAAAACATATATTTCTAAAACTATAAATCTTTTATTTAATTCAAAACTTATGTAAATTGGCTTCTATTTAAAAATTTAGAAAAAATTTCCACCCGAACTTAAGTCTTATATAGAAAAAAAAATACTTAGATCGAACCTATATGTTTCGAACTTTTAACTCAATTTCGAAGGAATTGTTTTGTTTGTTTAATTTAAAGACAAATTTCTCTAATCATTAGCTTGTTATCGATTTTGAAAAGAAGATCAAGATTTTAGTGTTCATTTATATAAAGATGTTACCTTAAAAAAGTAAATTTTTAGTGAAATAAAAAATTAAGATTTAAAAGCTAAAAATTTTTTTAAAATTATAAACCAAATTTTAAGATCAAGAAGTTTAAATATTAAAATTTATTTTTCAACGTTTAGTAAATAAAAAATCTTGTTTTATATTACTTCATTTGTTATGTTATTTTTTTTCAAATAAAGCTTACTAAACTTCATACAAGCAATACAATAAAAACAAATTCTAAATTTTTTTTTAAAAACTTGACAAATACTTTCATGCTGTTTAAACAACAATTTTATCCTACAAATTATCTAATTTTTTATATAATACTAATTAAGTTGAGAATTATTTCGTTTGTTTGATTCTTGTTGATATTTTAGTTCATTTTAAAAAAATTCACATTAAAAAAAATATTAGAACTGCATTTGTAGCCATAAATTTCTTTTTAATTAAATTCATATTTAGCTTGATTAAATAATTAATTACATGTTAAGTAAAGTAACAGTCATATTTTGTTAGTATAGATTTTTTTCTCATTTAATGATTAATTGAAAATATTTTTCCTTATTTAATATTTCTATTTGTAAATATTTTGGATGAACTAAATTTTCTAATTTTAATTTAATTACTAGATTGGTTTTAAGAAGATGGAAAGAAACATGATTTTGCTAGATTCTAACCTAAAAATAAAAACTTAATCGCATACTCATATTTAGCAAAAAGAAATTATTTTTTAAAAGAAAGAAAGTATGATTTCTAAATTCTATTTTTTTTTAAAAATTTTTCTCAATTTTAGAAATCTTAGCTTCGTATAGACAGAAAAAATTCTAAAAATTTAACGCTTTCTTATGCATTATTAAAATTTTGATTTTTATCCTTAAGTTTTGACAAGTTATTAAATCTAATTTGAATAACCGAAAGACTCGTTATTTGTCAAAGAGACCCAGAATCTTAAAAGTTTGAAAGATTACAATTTTTAGAATTGTCCCACTTACTTTAAAGACGATTAATTTTCCTAGTTATCTATTGTTTTTAATAAAATTTAAATTGTAAAATAGAGCAATCCAGAGTCAAAATATTTTATTGAAATTTAAAGCAAAAACTTTGAAAAATTTATAAAAAATAATGACCAAATAATTAAAAAATACCTCAAGTTGACATTAATTATGCACTTAATATCTATAGAAACAAAGTAGTGATAACAAAATAATCTAAAATTTAAAATAAAAATGTTAAAATTTTCAGAAATAATTAAAGTTTTGTTTGAACAAGACGTGATTCAAGACACAAATTAATAATAATAGTTTTATACCTGTAAGTATTGGTTAGGTAATCCGTGAATTATAATTGAACTAGCTAAAAACATTTTTGTCATTATTTACTATTATTAGTTTTTAAAGAGTAATTTTTTATTTAACTTAAATGAACTAAGATCTAAATATTATTGAACATACTGAGTCTCATTTGGATAAACCAAATATTTATTTGCTCCAACATATTAGCATATTAGCCGTGATCAATGCGCTCTTATTTATTGGATTATTCTATGCTTCATTTGAATCTCTGCTCACGGATTTAAGCTACTTTAAATCTTTAATAAAATTTTATCTAGAAAAACACGAAAACATAACCATTTTTGTAGAGGTTAAGAAAAAGTTTTTAAGTTGCTTGTGTATTTAGCTAAAATCCACTTTTCTAATCTTGTGTATTATTTAATATTTACCATTAGTAATATGTTTAAGAATTGCAAAAGATAGAATCTGAATTGTAACATTAGAAAATAATTTTGTTTGCTTAAAGTTATCCAAAATAAAACCAACTAACCTGTAATTAAATTTTAGATTAGCTTTAGAAACGACCTAAAATAGAAGAACAAATTCTATGCAAATATTCATGGATATTTTTCTTCGGTAAGTTAAGTCCTACAAATAAAGCTTTTTAAAGAAAAAATATTTTTATTATTAAGTTTCTTTTGTGTTTGCTTTTTGATTTACTTTCTTTTGAAAGAAATAGAAATCTTTCATTTTTTTGAAAAAGTTTATTAAATTTTTGATTTTAATTCATTTACTCTGATTGAAGTTTATTATTTAAAAATGGAGTAAGTAAGACTAAGTGCTTTTTGACTCTATTTGTATTTCAATTTTTCGGCTACACATGAATTTCTTGAAAGAATTTTAAATTTAACGACACTTACAGTATGAATAACAAATTTTAAATTTAATTAATTTAGGTCTATTGAATTTTTACAAAAAAATTAAGTTTAATAAAGATCTAATATTTGGCACTATAAAATATCACTTGATTTTTAATTACTTAATTACAAATGTTTTTAAAATTTCATGAGAGTTTCTTATTTAGAATTATTATACATAAACAAATTTTTACTTCACTATTTATAAATAAAATTTTAAATTTCGATGTCCTAACGATCAAAGGCCGGAGGGATCTTCGACCAATTTTATTTGACTAATTTTTTTCATTGAAAATAAATTTTTCTATAGTAAAAATAAAATGATTTTATGATTGAAAAAGAAATTTATAAAAAACGATTAAATTTAAAATTAATATTTAAATCTAATAAAAATAATAAAAATTTATAATGATTTAATAGATATTTTGTGGTATGCAGACTTACAGAGTTTGTCTGGGGACAAAATATTGGGCATACTAAAAACTTTAATACAAATTCAATCTAAGTCTTTGGAATTAATTCAATTATAGAAATGAAAAATTTTGCTCTTTTTTGTGCTTATTTTTTAATTTTTTTTTTTAATAATAATATTTACAAAAAAAGTTAATATTATTTGGCTAAAAAATTTTTACGACCATAAAATTACCAAATATTTTAAGATACTAATCAAGCTAAAAAAAACCTTTCCATATTTTAAGGTAATATTTTTCCAAATATTTTATTATTTGATTTCAAAAAAATCAAGAAAATTTGGTTCATAAAAAAATATCCTTATTTTATAAAAAAAATGAATTACATGAAAATTATTGTCCTTTGAACAAAATTATTCAAATCAAAAATTGTTAATTCCAATATTTTGAAACATTGTTAAAAACTTTAAATAAAAACGAGATACTTTTTATTCACAGCCTTTACTAACATAATAAAGTTAAGGCGTTTTTTATGTCTTAACGAAGTACTTTCATCACTGAGAATTAAATTTGAGATACTCAGACTATTACTTTCATATGGCAATCTTACTTTAGTTGAAAAAAGTACAAATAAAATAAAGGGTTTAATATCTGCATATATGCGTCTGGATTTATGCCCATTTTTCTACTATAAATGTGTAATTTAAGAGTAGCTAATTCTTTTTTTTATTTAAATTTTCCCAATTTACACACAAATTAAGAATCAGATTAAATTTGTTTGAATTCATAAAAAAAATCTTAATTTTTTAAAATTCAATTTAAGCTCATTCTGATTCATAATAAATAGATATCATATATAAGACTTATTCCAAAGTAGCTTGATTTAAAATTATGCTTTTTAAAATAAATTCATTCAATCTTTATTAATTTCTGAAAAACAAAAAAAAATTCTGTTTAAATTCAAAGCTAGGTTAACTGTTAGCTTGGATTTGATTTCATATTTCACTAAGATTTGGTAAATTTAATTTTAACTTATGAGAAATCCAAAAAGTATGAATTTAAAATTTTTTATTCAAAAATATTTTTTTTTTAATCGTGCAAAGCATATACTGCATTAACAACATTCACCTAAAATCATATGCATTCATTGATAGTAAATGCTTTAGTTTAAGTTTTTTCTGATCAGATTCTAATTGCTGGCAAAGTTTTCTAAAATTTAAAATTAATGTATGCATTGTTTATTGATCATTTGTAAAAATCCGATTTAATCAATAGAAACTCAATCGAAATTAGCCATTTAATCTATTTCATTTAAATGAAAATAATCTAAATTTTCAAATTTATTTAGAAGAGTATCTAAAATACTGCTTTTTTGATAAAAATGAACAAGCAAAAGAGAGAAGGTAGAAAGAAAGACGTTACTAACGAAATCGTCACCAGAGAATACACTATCAACTTGCATAAAAGAATACACGGAGTGTATGTTTCGATTAACTTAAATTAAACTAGATTTAATTTTTTTGTTTAGTGGATTTAAACGAAGAGCTCCAAGAGCTTTGACCGAAATTAGAAAATTCGCCCAAAAGCATATGGGAACTCAAGATGTCCGTATTGATTCCAGATTGAACAAATATGTATGGTCAAAAGGCATTAAGTAGGAAAAATTATTCATCTTATCTTTTAATCAAGTAATTAATTTTTTTTAATTTTTCAGCCATGTTCCATATCGTGTCAGAGTTCGCTTGGCCCGCAAGAGAAACGAAGATGAAGATTCACCACATAAATTGTATACTTTGGTCACTTATGTACCAGTCTTAACCTTCAAAGGTAATTTTCGCATTAGTATTTATTAAATAGAATTTAATTTCAATTTTTTTTTAGAATTACAAACTGTAAATGTTGAAAGCGAATAAATTTGTTAAACGATTTAAATAAAAAAAAAAGCGTTTAATAAAAATATTTTCGATCAGCAAAAAATTTTTTTATTTTTAAATCCATTTCAATTTTGCCAGTTACTCTAAAAAATGTCTTTAATTAAATTAACCATTATTGTTACATAATTGATTTCCTTAACAACTAATTTTTTTTTTTAATTTTTTATTTATTTTCAAAAATACAAACACTCTAAAATAATAACAAATTGAGAGTTTTTTTTTGTTGACTTCAAAGACAAATTTTCAATTCAAATAATGTACTGAACTCGAGAAAACATATTTTTAATTAATAAAAAATATTGAATCAAACTAATAAAAGAATGTGAAGAAAAAAAATTAGCTAATGCTCATTAGCAACTAAATGATCTCTTAAAATCAAACTATTTTCAAGGGAATTTATTTTAACTAAAAAAAAGTCTCAAAAAGATTATATTTTTGTTTAATTAATGTCATTTAAATGTGTTTTAAGATAAAACTCAAATCAATATAAAAATCGACTTAAAAAAAAAAAAAACAAAATTTATTATTTTTATTAAATAATAGGCTTCTTTCAAGTGAAATTTTTAACAAAAAAATTATTTCAATAAGAAAGGAAGCTCTTTTATTAAAAAAAAATAATATTTTTTCTTAAAGACCTATTTAATTATCAGACTTCTAAAATAATATTTCCATTATTTGAAAAAGTATTTCTTTTAAATTTTACAGCTTGATTTGTTTTAAAATAATTTAAGCATACTTTCTTAAATTATAAGATTTGAAACTATTTCGTGAGAAATTTTCAAAATTATTTCCTGAATTTTAATCAAATAAGCTTATTTAAACTCTATAAAATTTCTTTTTTGAAAGTTCTCAATTTTCTAACAAATAATTCTCATATTGAATTAAAAAAAGAAAACAGCTTAAATTTTTTTTATTTTCGATTACCTTTGCATAGCCCAAAACTATTTATATTTTTAATTAAACTAAAACAGAACATCTCTTTCAATTATTTAGAAAATACTAAGTTTTTGTTATTTTTTTTAATAAAAAGGTATTGACTGTTTTTTGTAATTGTTATTATTTCACTTAAATTTCACTTAAATTTTTTATATTTTAAAATTTAGAAATTATTTAAAACTTATAATGGAATTGGATGAATACGAGGTAATTTAAGCGTTTTTTTTTTCAACATTTAAGCTAGTTAATAATGGTCTTTTATTTACTTTTTATTGATCGAGTGAATATATTCTAAATCAGTGGAAATGTATTCATATTATGTTTCAATAAATAAATAAATTTTTTGTTTTTATTAATATTTCATTTAATAGTATTTCAAATCAGAAAATAAATAAATAAAAAATTTAAAAAAGGATATATTTAACATCATGCCGGTGTTTAGGGAAGACGGCCAAGATGATGAAGATATTGAATTTACAAATACACAATTAGCAGGTTAGCCTAGTATTTTGTAAAAAAAAATGTTCAATTTAAAAACTTGATTATTTTATTTAATTATCATTTGTAGAATTCGATGATTCATTTAAAAAAATAGACAAAACCAACTCTGGAGCAGTTTTGATAAGTGAAATTGGCTCTTTACTCAGAGCTGTTGGATTAAATCCATCACTTAAAATAATTAAAGAAATAACCGAATGGTTTGAATTAAATGGTAGGAGTTAAAAACCAACATTAATTAATATTAAGCTTAGATTTTAGATATTGACCGCATTAATTTTGATCAATTTATAAAACTATTGAAAAAGACATGGAAAAACAATGATCCTCACGAACTTAGGGAGGCTATAGAAGTTTTTGATCCAATTGGAAATGGATATTTCACCGTAGAACAGCTCAAATCGTTTTTGTTAAGTCTTGGAGAGCCACTGGATGAAGACGATTTCAAAGAAATACTCAAGACCATAACAGTACAACCAGACGGAACTGTTAATACTGAAGGTTTTTAATATTCTTAAATAAAATTCAAAATTTTTATATTTATTATCATTTAGATATAATTCAATTGCTCACTGCTGATTTTAGATAAATTTTTTGGAATTTTAAAGTTTTATAGAAATATTCCTAATTAGTTCCTAAAAGCCTTATAATGTATTTATTTTAATAAAAGTGGAATTTTTTTCAAATAAAACCTTATTTAATCGAAAAGAATAAATTAATTTTTAAAGTTTTCTAAATTTCTATTTAAAATAAAATTATTATTTATCGTTATCAAAATTATTTATTTACAATTAAATTATAACAATGGTAAACATAAATAAACTAAAATAGTAAAACAAAGAAAAATTGACTTTAATCAACAACCAAAATAAAATTTGATAAATTTTCATCGAAAGCCTCATTTGCATAGAATCTCTCTAAGCAATCAAAAATACTTCAGAATATCTAAGCATAAATGATACCATTTCAGAGAAAAATTTTTATTCACATAAGTTTTTATATTTATTTTTTTATTAAATTTATAATTTATAATTTCAATATTCATTCCAGTCATAGTTCAATAAAAACAAAGGTAGTTTAAGTTTTATTTCTAAGAATATAATTTATTTAGTAGTAGTAGTAGTTATTGCGGTATAGTGCTCTATTCAAGCAAAAATTTTGCGCTTAGCCATTTAGGCTATTGCAGTCCTTATGGTTTCCATTTGAATATTTCTTTATCAATTAGTATTTATTTTTATTTTAATCATTACAAAGACTGAATAAATTTTGGAAGAAAATTAAATTAAATTTAGAAAAAAAATTAAAAACTGTTTGTTAAAACGAAGCAACCAAATTTTCATAAGTCTTAATGATGTTAAGCAGGTGAATATAATACGTAGCTAAAAGTGCTTTTCTAATCTGGATCAATTTAATTTTATATAAAAGTTCGATAACAATTGAAAATAGTACTGATACGATTTTAATAATTTCGTAATTTAAAAAGAAATTTTTATGTTAAACTAGAGTTTTCAGGAAAAACAACAAAAATATTGGTATTGGTATATAAGGTTTTGTTGATTAAACTATTACGAAAAATTAAATCATCAAAATAATGAATTCGATGTCCTCAAATAGTCTATAAATTGGTCGTTATGAAAAATCATTTGGTGAATGTTTTAGTTTTTTGATTCCAAAATTGCTTAGAATCAAAATTGTGACTTATTTTCAATTTCAATTATTTTAATTTTTCATTTTAATTTTTAGCAAATTTATGTTAAATTTGTTTCATAGCTAATTAATCTAATTTGTTGTTTGTTATATTATATTTGAAGTAATTTTTCTTTGACTGCTTATTACATTTCCGTTACTTTATTCTAAAATAATCAAATGCAAGTCGTAAATATAATTTAATTCTCAATTTTAATTTCTTGATTTTTTTTCAAAAAGAAGCACCTATAATTTTTTAAAAATATCAGATTTAAAATATATGCTAATATAATAATTCTAATCTGAGGCACACGTCCGATTTGTTGTGTGATATTCATGCAAGTAGAGTCCACAAATTTAAGTCACAAAAAGATGGATCAATGAATAATGATAATCCAGAAAATTCAGACAAACAAAAGAAACAAAAAGAAAATATTGAAACAATGAAAATTCACAAGCAGATTGAGGTTACTAACATTCAGAGAAAAGAAACTATACTTTTTGATTTCTTACTCAAATAGCTAGTCTGGTCTACCATCATCAGTGCAAAAAGAGTATATTGTCTCTACTAATTTGCGCAAAGCGCATTAACACTAGAAGCACCCAACAATTTTTCATGTTTTTCAAATTCAAAAATATTTTATAAAAACTATATTTATTTGCCCCTCCCTTATATCAGATGATATCAAATAATTTTATTTATTTATTAATTAAAATATAGTTTAAGTTTAAACCCTGGCAGTCTGGAATGGAGCTTAGTCCTTCCCCTTTCAGCTGCATGAAATAAAAATATTGCTTCTAATCGTTTTAAAAATAATCATGAATATAGTAGTAGTAGTAGTTCTTGCTGCGACACCTAACAATGTCTAAGCCCACCACCGCCAATTGGCCGTGTAGAGCTGTAGCAGCCGATTCCATTGAACTTATCTAAAGCCATTTTAAAATTAACGGTTGACTTGGATTTCACCACATTTTCCGGCAATTTATTCCAATGCGGAACTACTCTGTTTGAGAAAAATACATGTCTGGCAGTTACTGCAGCCGCAAAATCGTTTCTAATTTGAGCTTTGAAACTTTCTCTCTGGACTCTGATGCTATTTCCTCTTTACGCCCCGGCTGGTCCCTTGTTTTCTGATTTATTCACTAGACTCTTTACCAAGCTTATCTTTTCTATCCCATTCACTAATTTGTACATCTCAATCAAGTTCCCTCTCACTCTTCTTTCACTCAGCTTTGTCAGTCCTAATTTTGTCAACCTCATTTCATACGGCATGTTTCTTACAGACAAAGGTATTTTTGTTGCCCTCTCTTGCACCTTTTCCATTCACGTCCATTTTCATACTTGGATTCCAGACCTACACTGCATAATCCAGATGGGGTCTCACCATGGATATATACAATCTTACCCACAATCTTTCCTCTCTACTTATAAACGTTCGCTTTAGCATTCCAAGTACCCTACTCGCTTTTGCACAAGCACTTTTCACTTGGCTGGTCCACTTTAAAACTGATGAAACCATCACTCCAAGATCCCTTTCGCACTCTGTTGTCGCTAGTATAACATTGTTGCTTTTTTGTGTATAGTTATGCTTTTCATTTAGTCTGTCGAAATGCATTACTTTACATTTGTTAGCACACAGTCCCATACGCCAAACCTCTATCCATTGACATACTGCATCCAGATCTTTCTGTAACATCAATCTCTCAAAAACATTATTAACTATAGCGAGTATTTTTGAGTCATCTGCATACAATTCCATTCTATTTGAAACGCAGTCAGGTAGGTCATTTATGTACAGAACAAATAGCAGGGGTCCAAGTACAGACCCTTGCGGAACTCCACTCAGTACCTCTGACCATCTTGAAACTCCATCACCAAGTACAACTCGCTGAGTTCTCATACTCAAAAAGTCTTCGAGCCACCTTACTATTTTCTCACCAAGCCCATAACCACGTAGTTTATGAAGTAGTCGTTGATGCGGTACAGTATCAAAAGCCTTTGAGAAGTCCAATAGTATTTCATCCAGACTGTTACCTTTGGCTAACTCAGACGTGATCATATCAAGCGTTTCAAGTAGGTTCGTTACACATCCTTTCTTCGGAACAAATCCATGCTGACTTCCAATTATTAGATTATTCTCTTGAAGGTAAAACAAAAGAAAATTAATTTATGTAAATCTAAATTAATTATTTTTGTTTTAGATTAAGAAAGTTTTATTTAAATAATGATTAAAAAAAATAATTAGAAATTTTGTATGTGAATTTCGATTAGTAAAAATAAATGTACTAAACTTAATAGTATTAATTTTAAAATACACGCAAAAATTTAAATTTATTCATTACATTACTAAACAAAGTTGACAGTTTTTAGCGCATTGCTTAATCATAAAAAGGTTAAATTGGTTTTGTTGAAAAATTAAAAACAAAAATAAAAAATTAAAAAAAAAACAATGATTACATGAATTTGAAAAAAATAAAAAATAGAGGGAAAGAGAGAAAAAAAACTTTAAATGAAAGATAAAAATGATAGTTCAAATTTGACCATAAACTTAAATTTGCGTTAAAGACTATAATTATAAGTTTATCCGATTGGGTCAAACTGAAAATTGTCAGGCAGTTCAAAGAATTTTAGTGTCACAACATTGATAAAGCATGTTTAGAAAAATCTTTTAACAAATAATTTTATTTTCCAAACTCTTAGAATATTTTATTCAAGACATAATAAAACTTTTTCCAAAATCAAAAATATAAAAAAAGGTAAAATATAGTGATAGAACACAATTAAACATTCATAATTACTAACATGTCAATCTTTTATCAAAAAAGATTTTCTATGAATCGTCATTATTAGCTAAGATTTAAATAAAAATTGAATTAATTGTTTACCATGAGTAAATTCTATTCGAATCTTTTAGAATTTGTTTTTTTTTATAGATCAGCATTCGACTATAGCCAATGTATTCTCATAATCTTCCATAGGCTTCCAGAGTTCAAACTTTTGTTGACAGATTCACACATTCCCAAACATTCACTTCCGTACATCAGTTTTGTCTTTACTACAGAGTTATAAAGTTTGAGTTTTTTTCCTTGCTGTAGCTGGTTTATTTTCATATCGACTCAAGTCTAGTAAAGGCACTCTTAACTTTAGCAATTCTATTCTTAATGTCTAAAAAATGTGACTCTGCAAAAAGGACAATCTAAGAGCTTCAAAGTGTGTACAAAAGTTTAGTCGATTTTTTTTTCAAGGATAGGTTCTCTCTTCGACACTTGTCATAATACTGATTGCCTATGTGATGAAGGAAACTACTGTCATTGCTAGAATTTTACAATGGGTATTAACAAAAAAGCTTGAAAATGTGATTCTGCCAAAGATGTTGACTTTGCGGATTGTCCAGTGCTAATATTTAATATAGAAGCAGATATGCATTTGAAGATGCTAGATTTTATACACAAAATGGATTTAAAAAAAATCTTTATTAAACAGTGATTTTATAGAGGAAGATGATATAAGAACACCAAATTTCTTTTCCCGCTACCATCTATTATGCACAATCAAGTGTGTAACCAAAATTAAAAAGTTAGGAAGCGCCATCAGTACAGCAATTTGAATACAGAGAGACTTTAATTTACATCATTATCAAACCATAAATCACGCTTTTTTGCTGTTTTTTAATTGTTTTTCTCTCGAAAAGGGTCAAATTTTTTTAAAATTTTCATTAATTAGCAAATAATTTTAAAACTTTTTTTTTAATTTTAAACTAAACACTCTTAATAGTAATTTCTTTAGGGTCATTTTAAAGAGAATGTTATTTAAAATAAATAGAGAATGATCAGGCTGAGATATAATATAACTTTATTCCTTCAAAAATGTTCAAATTCACAAATTTTAAAATATATATATTGTAAATACATACTGAATGAAATAGATTTTAGAATACCAATTTGTATTTAGCCAAATAATAACATGAAACCGTAACAATTAATTTTTTTTCAAATAAATAAAGGATTAAGGAAAAAATGTTTTATTTTTAAGTGTCTGCCATTAATAAGATCATTATACAATAAAAAAAATACCATTCATATAGAAAAAAATATAATGTTAGATCTTGATAACTATTAATCTAAATTAGTCTTGTTTAAAAAAGTATTCACTGGATGATGATTGGCAAAATTTGCGGAATTGGTACCTGAATTTTGATTTATTGATAAAATATTATTTATCAAAAATTTTGAATTTGGATTTGGGTTTGAAGTTGACGAAGATGATGTTGACAATGATATTAAGTTTGGCGCATTAGCTTGCTTGCTAGCTGTATTTGGCGGTCCTTGGTTAATAATACCACCAATTGTATTCAATATTTGAGTAGAATATTTTTTTTCCATCAAATCATCCATGTCAATATCATCTTCTTCCATATCATCACTGTTTAATAAAGATTTTTTTTCTTCATTTTTCATTAAATCCATTTTGATAGAATAGTTTGAGTGACCTGAAGCTCCTCTGTTATATGTATTTGTTGAAGCTGGATTCGATGCCTGTCTAACTACAGCAGTGTCTTTTTCACTCGGTTTCGAGTTTGAACTTGATGGCAAAAATATCAAAGTTGGCTTATACTTAGCCGGGATAAGCAAAGTCACAAAAATAGCAATAAGCGCCAAGGCAGAGCCGAAAAGAAAAGGCGGACCTGGTAGTAAATGAGTACTGGCATAAGTCACTTTGGCCGAATTGTTCTCAGTATCTGAACTTGAAGATCCATTCGAATTTTCATTAAGACTCACTCTGAATATCCAAAATATGAAGCCGTATAATGCAGGTCCTATGCCATTGCACAAGCCTCTGATTCCGGTCACCATACCTTGTGATACACCTTGTTGATCAACGTGAGATTGATTAGAGATGAAAGCGCTTATTGCTGGATATCCAATGCTTGAGAGAGCTGCCAAGAGACCGGCGAACCAAATGAGCCATTCTTGACCAGCAAATCCATAAATTGCTAGTTGTAATACTTGAAATGCCAGGCCAATTATTATACTCTGACGATTACCAAAATATTTTATTAAAATAACCAGAATAGCAGCCTATAGAAATAAAAATTTAAAAAAAATTATCGTTTTTTTTTTTAATAAATATTTACTTGTGCTATGCAAGACAAAATGCCAACATATGCTATAAAATAAGCCACTTGATTCTGGCTAAATCCGACTATTAGTTTTAAATAGACAAAAAAGCATGAATACTGTCCTGCCTCGGGTAAATAAGATAAAAAAGTGATAACACACAGGAGCAAAATTGTGCGGTCTTTGAAAATAGTTTTTAAAGATTTGAATGGATCGACATTTTCCCAACTTAATGTTTTGGATCTTTCTCTTAATTTTTCAGGCAGCGATTCAGGTACAGCTACTAAAATAAAAAATAGATCAAAAATGGCTATGGCAGTCGCAAGAGCTATAACAAAATTTTCCGAATAAAAACGACTAAGATAAGAGCCTAAAGCTGGACTTGTAATTAAACTTGCTGCAAATGTAGCTGATACAAGACCATATGCTGTCGTTCGATTCGATTCATCTGTGACGTCGGCTACGTATGCAAAAACAACACTAAAGGTTACTGCGAATAAGCCACTAATAGATATCATAGCAAAATACCACATTGGGTTTATGCGCATTAATGGTATTGGCAAACATGTAAAAAAAACGGTTATAAGTAAGAATACTTTGCGACCCCATATGTCTGATAGAGCACCGATTAATGGAGCACTCAAGAAAGATAAAATTCCCTTTAGACCGTGAATCAATCCATTTGCTAAAAATGTGCTACTCGGAAATGTTTCATTCAAAACCTTTTAATTAATAAATATTAAAAATAATATTTTTTTGTTTTAGAATTAATAGGTTATCTAATTTAATTAAAAGATTAACAAAAATTTAATAATTGATTTATTTGAAAATTTTTTTACATGAAATTGTTTGTAAATATAAAATTTACATTTTTTATTTCGAAAATTTCGAACATCTAAGAATTTTTTAATTTAAACGCCAAAATACTAATATGATAAATTTAATTTATTTAGAAAAAAATTTCAAATTTTTTATGCTGAATTTAGTATTAGTGGCCTCTGCTATACTAATTGATTAAATACATTATATTATTAATATTCTAAAGAAATTAGCTTTTTAATAATTTCAAAACATTTATAAAATTTAATCTTGGATTCAAGCTTTAAAATTTAAATTTACCAAAAATTTTCGAATAATTTAATTAAATAACTTCAAAATTAAAAAAATATTCAATAGATAAAATTTTATAGGAAATTTTAATATATTACGTCAGGAAAATTGAAATATTGCAAATATTTATTTTTGAAAAAATAAAATTTTTTAAAAAAGCTTTAAAAACTAAGCATCTTGTGTTTGATTCTTAAATTTAATTTGTAATTTGAAATTTTTATCAATAATGAGCCGGGCTTTCTAGTGACAAGTTCTCTAGACATTTTTTCAAAAAACGTTTTATATTAGCTCAATATATATAAAAAAATAATAATCAAATGTAAAATTCAAAAAGCGTGATACCAAAAGTTAATTAAACATTATTAACAAATTTTAAACAGTTTTTCATAGAAACATGAATTAAAAATTATTATATTTTAGTGCTAAAGCTTCTTTTTAAAGTCTAATTTAAAATTAATTTCTTTATACTACGTAGATTTTTTTAGTTAATAAATTATCATCTATTTATTTCATTTAATTTGATAAAAACTCGTTTAAATGCATAATTCAGTATTTATAAAAAAAAAGTTGAAATAACAACAATTTAAACTTTTGAGAAATAATCGATTTGATCTTAAAAATAGAAAATTGATAACCCAATTAGATAAAGAAAATAATTATTTTAGACATAAATTTTTAATAAAAAAATAAAAGAATAAAAAATTTACAGTTATAACTTGATCGGTCAGAAGACCCCAGGCAAAAAATTCTAAAAATATAACAATTAAGGCATGTACAAAGCTAGCTTTTCCAATACCAGAAGACTTTAAAAAAATAATTTCAGATTATTATTTAATTACGTATTTTTCAAAACTATTACCACATAGCCGTGCTGTATTGGATTGTTGGAAAGTAGATTCGACGGGCGCTTCCGCTTTGTTTTTAAGCTTGGGCTCGTCGAATGCATTTTAATCCGGAAAAAACGAAAAATTTTTTTGGCAAATTATTTATCAAACTTTTCTATACACTATGAAATCGATGTCGGCAAAATATTTGAATTTTCTTCTGCTCATTTAATTTGCATTGTGTTGTGTTAGCAAAAATATCAAACAAAATGGAAAATAAAATTTGATAATATTCTAAGCTAAATTATTTTGATTTTATTATAAAATAAAAGAATTTGCATTTAAAAAAATTATGTCGATATTTTTGTCTTGGAATAACACTCAATTTTTGGCCGGTTAAAAATGAGTTAATTTAAATTTTGGTTTAATGAAAATAATATTTCACTGTTCAAAAAAAATTGCTATTCTGAAGGTTTTTATTACCTTGAAAAACCATAAAACTAGTTTAATTAATTGATGTTTATTTAAAAAAAAATTTTTTTGTTTCTAAAACAAAGATTTAACCAACTGAAATAGTAAACTTATTTTAAATTCATAAATTGATCATGATATGTATAAGAACTGACTTTCAATTTTGAATATGATTCATTCTGAAATAATTAGAATGGTTTATTAAAATATTTCTTTTAACAAAGCAAAGATAAATAGTATTTTTCTAATTTTTCAACTAGAATGTTCGATAAAATAGAATTGATAATCAAAAGAAAATCTAAAAATTTATTAAATCTAATTTTATCATAATTTAAAAGTTCCGAAAACTTCCAAGCATTCAATTGAATAAAAAAAATTGAAATTTTTAAACTTTATAATGTTTTGAGAATTGATTAAATCAAATGATAAATGCTTTTCGTCTAATTTTAAAAATTTAATTTAAAATATTAAATATTCTGTTAATGTTAAAAAGAAATAATATTTATGTCATTAAATATGAAGTATGAGTATAACATAAAGCAAATTTAGTGTAAAAGTCTGAACTGGTTTTAAATCTATTATTTAAAAAATAAATAAAAAATTTCTATTAAGGAAATAATTCTTTAGAAATAAGTGTTACATATATTGTTTGTTTAAAAAAAAAAGAATTTTAAGTTTTCAACTCATCTAATTTCGTGAATAAAATTAAGCTTAGAATTTATTTTATTATTTATTTTTAAAACTTTTTAAAAATAATTGATAATGAAATGGTTTCTGGTAAAATTAAAATTTAAGACTAAATTTAAAAAGCTGGTTTTTTGTTTTTTTTTTAATTTTTAATTAAAAAATGAATCATTTATTTAAATTAATAAATGAAAGCTTTTTTTTATTGGAATATCTTTAGGTTTGATTTTTATTAAATTAGAATTTTCAGCACTGCTTTTTCAATTAAAAATTTATTTAATTTTTCTAAATTGATTTAAATATTATTATTTTGATTAACATTTAATTTTAATTTGTATATATTTAATTTTTGTCATATATAATAACAGTCTTTGTTTTTCTGTTAAAAGTTAAAAAAAAATAATTTCTATTCAATTTCAGGATTTAAAATTCGCGATGATTCAAAGCAAAAATTAATTTTTGGCACTTTTTTAAAATAATTGCAATTTTTGAATTTTTTGTAAAAATGACTGAACTGAAAAGATCAATTTTACAAACAAACAATTTTGATAAATTTTTATTTATTAGCATTATTAATTAATAAAAATATGTATTTAAAAAAAGGAAAATTTTTTAAAAAACCAAATAAAAACTAAATTTTGTAGAAAAAATTTAACTAAAAATAAATTTTTTATTGATTTTCTTTAGATTTTAGTTGTTATGACATTTCCTTCAGGTTTACAAAGAATTCTTAAATTTAAAAACTATTTTTAAAGAAAACTTCTTGCTGAAATATAAGGTTTAGCTAATGAATGTTAAAAGGTAGTTTCCTAGACACATTCATTTACGAAATAAAATTTTAAATAGAAAATTTTAAAAATTTTTATATTTAATTCTTGAAGATATTATATTCATATAAGCTCAAAATGGTAAAATTAAAAAATTATTTTCTTCTACTCCACTAGTAAAATTTACCTTACCTTAGGCAGATAGCTTGAATAAAAACATAAATGAATCAAAACTTAAAAGTAATTCATTTAATATTATCAAGAGAGAAAATAATTGATTTTTTTAAAGTAAACTTTGATTTAATTTCTCATGATAAAGGACAAAATATAAAAAAAGAAGATGCAATTTCTATTATTAGAGCCATGGGTCAAAATCCGTCACAAAACGACTCACAACAAGCCTTGTCAAAAGCAGGTCTCAGCGCAAAGAAATATCTTAATTTTGTAGAATTCAAATTATATGCAGATTTTATTTGGAATGATGAAGACGAAGAATCACTAGAGAGCATGTTATATTCAGCTTTTAAGCAATTGGATGAAAACCAAAGTGGATCAATAGATTCTAGCGAGTTAAGAAAAATAATGCTAAATTATGGTGAGCCATTAAGTTTTCAAGAGTGCAATGACCTAATGATGTTGGCCGATATTAACCATGATGGAAAAATCAGCTATCTAGGTAAGTATGAAAAAAATCGAACAACCTCATTTTATTATTAATTTTTTAGAATTTATTCGCCTTTTTACCCAAACTCTTGATGATTAATTCTTTGTTTTTGCATGTTTTAATAAATTTTATATAAAATTTGGTCTTATTTTCTTAAAAATAAAAACAATAATCTTCAATTTTTTTTTTTAATTATTCTTAAGATTCTAAATGTTTGTCCTAATTTAGAATTAAAAAAAAACATTTTTGCGTTTAAAAAAAGCTTGAAAGCAAAAACAACCAAAATTGATCATGATTTGAATTATTTTTTGATATTTCTCGAGTATTTTTAACAAAAATTCATTAATCAATCTTTATTAATTTGCTTTGCAAACCATCAGGGTTTTAATTGAAATTTAAAATGACTCGGAGGTAATAGCAAGCTTAAGACCATAATTCATTTGGAAACATATCTAAATTAATCGAATGCTTCATTGATTATAATCTACAATATTTCACTTCATGTCTGTACTTTGTCTTGGTGATTTTAATGTAGATTAATATTTATCGTTATATAATAAAAAATCTAATCTAGATAAAATATTTAGTTTTTAATTAAAATTTAATAAAAAAAATATTTTTGGTTTAAAATTAAAATATTTTAAAAATTATAGGAGTATAAATTATTTGTATTGTGCCTCTTATGTCTTACATAAAATTTTTCTCTGAATATCAGAAATTTTTGTTTAAACTATCAAATAATTTCTTCAAATAAGCTCTGATTTGTTTACAGAATTCTAAATGTAGTTATTAGCTTAGAGCTAAATAATTTTTGCTCTAATATAGTAAATTTCAACTGTTTCTTAATTATTTCAAAATTTTTCTCAATGTTTTAGCAACTTATTCCACTAAACGAATAAACTTCAATTTAGTGTTCTTCATACACAAAAGGCTGAATATATCGAACCTAATAAATTTTATTTATTTAGGAAAAAACAACGTTCTTTTTTTCTGAATAAATTGAGTAATTTAAACACATTTGTTTACATAAAATATTTTTAATAATTTTTAATTTTATTTGGCTTTATAATTTGCGTATAATTTTTAAGAATGCATTTTTTCTTTATTAATTTTTTTATTTGCTTGACCGACTCTACTTTTATATTTTTATTAATTTCAGAAAAAGTTGGAAATATTTTGGCATTTTTGTTTGTTTAATTTAGATCTAAAAGCTATTGATTAAAAATATCTAAAAATAATTCCTAAACAAACGCATGTGTTCATTTAAGTTTGGCGTCTAGAAGGCTTTAATACAAAATTATCATCATGAAAATAATAATTCAGTGAGATGTTTTGTTTTTATTACATTTTTAACTATATCCATTTGAATATTTGAGTCTCGATTTTTAAATTTTTAATCTGAAATAAATAATTTAGTATTTAAAAGTGAGTTTTTTTTTAATAATTTTTTTATTTTTAAATTTTTTATACTTTAAATGATCACACTTGAAAGTAAAAAATAATTTAGGAAAAAATATATATTGTGCTATTATTCTTGAGCGCATAGCCCAATGATTTGTGTGTTAAACCTGCTGAGGCTTGGACTTTCATTAAAAATTGCGGACTGGTTCCGACTGGATAATAATTGCAATTTAGATGATCAACTCGATGCAGAACCTCTGCGTCAGATTTGAACTTTTGCTTAACTGAAAAAGGAGATTGGTGCCTCCCCATCTTTCGCTAGGATATAAAAGGAACAATCACTATGCTTTTATCCTGTTAACTTTTTGTTTCAAATTTTTAAATAAATCAAATTTTCAAATTAAATAAATTAAGAGGTTTTTTGCCTAAAATTTTAATCAAAAATTTAAATCAAATCAGTAAGGAGGAAAGGTGACCTTTTTCTAAACTAATCTAAATTCTACTGATTTGAAAAAAAAAATTAAAATGGCTTTTAACAGCTAAATAATCGAAATTCGATAAATCTAATTAAAATTGTTTGTAGAAAGCAATTGGTTTATATGAATGATTTTTTAGGTATTTTAATCTTTATGCATTTTTGATAGGGTTTTTTTTTTAATCAGCTAAAATTTTGGAATGCTAATTAGGATAAGAATATTTTACTCTGCTTTTAAACTATAAAAATCATTAATGTAACTTAATTATCGCATTTGTAAATATATGTGAAATTTATATTCGATCCGAAATCATTCATAGAAATTAAAATTATTTAGTCTCTGAATTCAAAACTGTAGCTATGTGAATTTCCAGATTTATCGAAATATTGATGACTAACGTCATTTAATTTCATTTTTAGTATGCAGAGTAAGTGAGCGAGTTCTTTTTGTAACCAAATTGCAAAGCGTAATATTCATCAAAATTATTTTAAGAGATTTCGAACTAAAAATGTTTAATTTTAAAATCTTAATAAAGATAGCATAATTTATTAAAATTTCAACTATAATTTCAATAAGAGAGAAAAATATTATAAAATTTCCATTTATTTTCAAGCTATTTGCAACCATCACCACCAAAATAACTTATAATTATTTTATTTACAATAAAGAAAACATTTGTTTTTTTGAAAAAGTTCCATTGCAAAACATCAGATTAAATTGGATAAGATTTAAACCTTGGATTTATCGAACATTTTGTTCTCAATGTCATCTATTCTGATTTCAAGTCGATCAAACTAGCTTTTGAGTGAATTTATTTAATTTCACCGGCAACAAATTTTAAATAAAAGATTCAACAATATAATCAACCATAATTACCAGTAATAATTTTTATTCTAAAATTAAATTAAATTTTTTTTTTTATTTTTTTTTTAATTTTTAATTAATTATAAATTCAAGAAAAAATATTCAAAAATTATTTCATTGATATATATTTAAGCATTTTTAAAACCAATCTATTGATTCGCGTGCTGGTTTCTCATTGTTTTGACTGTTCGCGCAAAAAATTTAGCATTTTTGTTTGCTTAGTTAAATAGTAATCGATAAGATAAATACATCTCAAGATTAAATTAGTCAGATAAAAATCGATTTTTATCAATTTATTCAATTTTAACATTAAAAAATTGTTTTTAATTGTTTTTAAAAATTTTTTTTTTTTAATTTAAAACTAAATATTAACTTAAGTTACAGTTCGTTTAATGCATCTATCTATGCTAGAAATTCTACATAGTTAGGCCATAGATAAATCAAGAGTTTAAGTTGTCATTTTTTATGTTTATAGTTTTGGTAAACAAAAGCTTTTATATTTTGTATTTTGATGTCAAGAAATTTCTCTAATATTAGAAGAGAAATCTTATTTTTGAACTAAACCCAGTGTACCGAAGAGAAATACTTTCGTTTTAGATAAATTAAATGTAAGAATCAAGTCCTTAATTTAACTCCATAAATGGTAGTGTTTAAAAACTAAAAAAAAATTATTTCTGGTAAAAATTTAACACAACTAACAACTCAATTGTTATTACTAGAGTAATAAAAGAAATTACGTTTTTTTTTATTTAAAAATTATTAATGATTAAATTTCTAGCTTTACAAAATGTCGAAATTTTATTTCATTATTTTTTCTAAAATCAAAATTTATTGATAATAAGTCCAAATTAGTCCTATGACTTTGTGCATTAGATAATTTAGCTCAACAAAAAGCATAATTTTCAAAATAGAAACAAATCTTTGTTTTCGCTTTTCCAAGCTAGTTTTTACAAGGCAACATGAGATAAAACTTGAACTATTAATATCAAATATGACCTATTTTTTCTAAAGATAACTAATTAAAATAGAGACTTTGCTAAGCTATTCACTAAAACGAGAAAAAATCGTGTTCATCAAAAATTATTTTTAATAATATTAATAAAAATTAAATAAATCGATCAAAATTAATTCTTTTTCATTTATTTTCTAGCCTTGATAAGAAGTCTATTGTTTAGAAATTTATTCAAAAGCCTAAAAAATAATTAATTTAGATTTGAAATTAGGTATTCAGTTTGTATCTGAGAAAACGATTTAATTTCACCTGGAAGATCAAAGTGGGTGTATTTAATTTATGAATAAAACTTTTTCTCCAACTAAAATAATTAACCATAATTTATTTAGAAATTTGATCAAATTTGAAGTTAATTATTTTTTTATTTTTAATTCAAAAGTTTCGATTGCTTTTTTTGTTAAAAATGAGCAACCTTAGTTTTTGTTTCTAAACAAAAAAACAAACAATTTTATCAATTTTTTTCATCTAATTTTAAAATTTTTCATATCATCACTAATTAGACTAACTTTTAAAATATTTTAATTTAAATTTTTGTTCATTTTATTTAGAAACAAAGTTAGAAGTCAATGTTAAAACTTTAAAAATTTTATTCAATTTTTGTTTTAAAAATGAGTTTAAATGATAAAGGCGACGTTTTTTATCATCAAATAAATAATTATTGTGATAATGAAAATTACAAAAAATATCTCAAAATGTCTAGAATGCCAGTCAACTACTCAACAAAAGCTTGCTTACCAATCGGCATCTATTCTAAACTAAATTTAACAGTAACCATTTTGGTCTTTTTTTTACTAACAAATTGCGTATCATTCGTACACAGTCAAGAGTCAAATTTTTTACTCAATCACGGTGATGGTAAACTGCTTCTTTTTTTTTAAATAAAATTTTTTTCAATTCTTTTTTTTCTAATTTCAGCAATTAAATTCAGTAGTGAATCAAATGATGATCATTTTGAAAGTTTGATCCAAAAAAATCTGGTAAATAAATATAGAAAATAACTATTCAAAAAATTCAGTTTTTTTTTAAGTTTTCTATGTTCTCAACTGAGATGTCGATTCTAGAGTAAATTTTACTTCTTTTTCTCTAGAATAAATTTAACTACTTTATTCTAGTTCAATAGAAGAGACATCTGAAAATTCAGAAAGTCCAGATTTGTATACAGACTTTGACACTGCAGACTCGCCAACAGCGAGGTTTTACCCATCCCAATTGGACTTCAAAGAACAGTTAAAAAAACTTCATTTAAATAAATAATAAATTTTTATTGTTATTATTTATATAAAAGACAAATCGGAGTACCAGTCGTCAAAACAGTCTACTTGGTAAATTCAGATAAAGAGCCTCTCAAACTCGAATCGATATCTGGTAGTACCAAAAATTTCTATTGTTCATTTTTTGTAGATAAAGTAAATTTATTTTTATTAAATTTTTCTATTATTTATTTGATTGTGTACAAGGTCATTCCAGTAGACGGAAATTCAAGTTTTGATGTATATTTTTTGGCTCGTGAAATCGGAACCACTGAAAGTCAACTTTATATTAGCACAAATAAAGGAATTCTCAAATATTCAGTAAAATTAAAATGAAAATAAAGTTTCAAAATTTTAAAATTTAAAAAGATAAAAGGCAAGGGTAAACTAAACGAATACAAAATCAAGCCAATATTAAACGCAAGAACGCCTTTGAATACAACATATACATCTGTTATAAACTTGCATAATCCGACTTCCGATTTTATCCAAGTAACAGAAGTCTATTCGAGCGATGATGACTTGCATCTTCAAGTTCCGGATAAAGAAATTTTCGAAATTTTAGTTAATAATGCTCAAATTAGTGCAGATTTAAAAAAAAGAATTTTTTTTCAAAATTTTGATAAAAATAAATGGGTAAAATTATTTAAATTATGAGTTATTAGGCAATTTTTTTTAAAGAATTTAGGACCATTTGAAACAAAACCAATAGTGGTGGTACATTTCATGGGTCGTAGCGCAAACAATCACACAGCTTTTTTATGCATTAGAGCAACTCGTTATTCGAACAAAGTGACAAATAAAGTTCCGATAATAAACAAGACTTGGGATCCGCAGATGGAATCTGAGCCGATTTTTAAGCAAGAAAAAAAAGAAATATCGTTCGTTCTGCCAATTGAATTGGAAGTATCCAAAAATCTCGGCATATTTAGTCCGTTTGAACCGATTGACTTCGGCCTAGTTACTCTTGAAAAAGTCAATTCAAATCACGGAACATTTTTGCCTGCACAAACGTCTTTCTCAGAGATGGGCAGTAACAATCCAGTATTTCAATTTGGTAACGAACGAGTAGTTGACCTTTACCTTTCCAATTCAGGCTCAAAATTTTTGTCGATTCAAGTAAAAAAATTTTCAAGACTGACTTTATTTAACTTATTTTTAATAAGAATATTAGCCTGATTCGACCAAATAAAGCATTAACAATAGACTTTTTGAAAAATATCGTATTACCTCCAATTGTCGACCAAGTGACTAAAGTAGCAAAGATAAAATACAATCGTAATGTAAAAATAAAACTCGAATTTCACTTTTTCTAATAATTTTTACAAATTAAGCACTGCAGTCCAAAGAGAATCATGGACAAATACTGATCCAAACAAATGATTCAACCAAATCATATTCAATCAACTACAGAAGTGAATTTATTGAAGGGTAAAAATTTCTAGCATTGTGTCTATTTTTATTTCTATTTCCGTTTTTATTAGATCTTTGAAATACGATACGAATCAAGTCAAATTTTTATTAGACGAAAACTCTCAAGAAGAAATATGTAAATATTACATTTTTATCTTTAGGTTTATCGCTTTTTCTCATTTAGATTAATTGAAGAAATAAAATTACGTAATTTTAGGCACATTTCCCTATTTTTACTAAATATTCTTATTTGTTAGCCTAAATTTAGAATAAAAAAAACTTAAAAAAATGAAAAATAATTATTTAGATGAAAAATTTGAATCGTTTTGAAACTAAAAAAATCTATTGAAAAATTCTTGATATTTTTTGACTTTGAAAAAAGATAATAGTTTTCACTTAAAATCAGCTAGAATATGATTAAAAAGATTCGAATTTAGATTTTCAGAAAATATTATTAATAAATAAACGAGTAACAATAAATAAATCACAATTATTTTTTATTGAATATTTTTTTACTTTAAAAATTAATTTGTCTTTTAAAATTTTTAACACTTTATATAAAAAATTTCAAAAAATTTTGCGTTTTATTTTTACATTTTTTAGTCTATCAATAATAAAATAAAAAAACAATAGTTAGCTAATCTTCAAAATACAAAGCATTTTAATTCGTCTGAAAAATATTTAGGATCTTTTTAAGTATCTTCTTAAAAATTGGTATACATAAGTCCCATAAACGTAGAGGGGAAAAATACAAAATTTTAAATAATCAAAAACTACAATAGTACATATAAATATTGGAGAAATACATATCTAAAAATATTTATGATTTTTCAAGAATACAGCAAAAATATTTGAAAAATACACAATGAATACTTCAGGAATATTTTGTGAATACTCGGAAGCATAATCAAATAAAAAGAAAAAAATAAAACAATTTTTATTTTAAATATTTTAATTTAAACAATGAATAATTTAAAATTTTTTATTTTTATTTTAATTTTGTATTTTCGCCTCTAAAGAATAATTATAAATTACTATATGTTTTCTCGAATACACGGTTATGTATTCTTTGTGTATTCTTTAAGTATTTTAGAATATATGACCAAATCCTACTTTTGTGGAATTCATGTAAACCTAAAAATTTCAATTTTTTTTTTAAGTTTTCATTATATAATAATAATAATAATAGTTAATATTCTACGGTCAAGTTTAGTTTAACTAAACTGACAAAGCAGGAAGACT
>PJRA01000272.1:996185-1007065 GCA_016987375.1 Brachionus koreanus
AGAAAGTTTCGTCTTGCTTCACATTTTATTAAGTTTTCATTATATAATTTTTTTTAGAATCAAATTAATAAAGAGTTAGAGATATCATTTTGAAGAGCATTCAATTCTGCTATTTTGCGGTATAAAATGACTTAACTAAATTATTAGAAACTTTAGAGTTATCAGTATTTTATTTTCTATATCAATTGTGGAAAAACTTATCTCTGCACCCATTTTAATTTTCTTTAATTTCAAAAAAAAAAGTCTTTTGGTTTTGACATAAATTTGATAAGAGAGCTAAAACTTATTTTGTGATCTTTTTAATAATTTGTTCGTGACTTATTAATTCAATCAATTGTTATTTATTTCAAATAGATACATAATGCTAATATTTTAAATTCTAAAATTTGAAATATATTTATTCACAACAGAATAGCTAAACTAAAGAATATCTGAGGTGTTTTTTTTAAAAAATTTGATAGAAATTTAATTTTAATAAACTAACCAACTTTTTAGTAAATACTATAAAATTGCAATAACGTTTCAGGATAAATATTTAATTTGTGCAAATTAATAAATTTGATATTTTTATTAATAATCAAGATGAGGATTAAATAAAAATAAAATGTTAAAAATCTTTTAAAATGTGACTTAAGCATAAACTAAAATTGCTTTTTAAAAAAGTTAATCAAAACATAAAAAAAATATGAATAAAACATTTATTTAATTTTACTGTTTGGGTCAATATTTTAATAATGTGAATAAAACATTAGCAATTTTATAATTTTTTAACCCATATTATTCAAAAAAACATATAAAAAATTATTCAATTCTTAATTTCTAATTATTCTCATTCATACTATGGACCTGCTTCCTTTTTTTTTAATTTACTTTTGCTTACAAATCGTTTAGTTTTTAAAGTCAGTGTCATCAATAAAACAACATCATACAAAATGAATACAATAAATTATAATTTAATCTATATTTTAAGTTTTAGTCACGATTTGCAAAATTCAATTTCATTATAGTTTAAGTTTTATGTTTTAATAACATAATTGAATCAAAATTTTCAAGTTTATGTTTTTATTTACTGTTTTAGAAAGTCAACAAAAAAAATTTTTGTTTATGTTTTGATTTTTTGGTTTCACATTTTATTGGTTTTTTAAACCTCATCCTAATAATCAGCCGGGCTTTCTTTAACTTTAATACTTTAATTTTGAACTTTTTAATAATTATTTAGAATATTTCACTTGTTTATAAGTTACAAGTCTATAGTTGAGGCAATACTCTTTTAATGAAGTACAGTTATACATACTTTTTTCATGCTTTTTATTAAATTATATTGTATATTAGAACAATAAACAAATGAAATAATTAAAAGTATTTTATTCTCTTTTCATTTAATAAATCCATATTTTATAACAATAAAATAGTCGCTTCTAAATTTTTGGTTGTTAATCTTGACCTATGTGGTCTGTTAATGTAAGCAGATTTAGAAAAAAGACTTTCAACTTTAAATAAAAAGAGGAGATCTTTAAATAAAAATTTATATTTAAAGTTGTGATTTATAAACAAGTTGGTAGCTGAAAATATTTATAAAACAAAAAAATTTGAAATAATATAAAATTCCTTTTTTAAATTTATTATTATTTATTGATTTAACTGTTACTTGAATTTGATTATTTTTTTAAGATCCAATTTGAAAAATTCATTAATTTAATTTTTGATAAATTTTTGATAAATTTTTTTTTCGATAAAATGAGTTAAAAAATTTAACTAAGGTTAAAAACTACTGTGAACGGTGAACTACTCACATGGATTATTGGGTTAAATCACCATAGTTTAAAAATCAATTTACAGACCTGTGACCATTTCGAAATTAATAAATGTTTTTTTAAAAACATTTATTTTATTAAGATATTTAATTAATAATCAAGAATTGTTTTGATGATGTTTTAGATTGTGTTAAACTAATTGAATTTTTTAAAATTTTATTTAATAAACATGTAATTTTAATTTTTAATTGATTCATGATTACAAATTTTATGAATATAATTTTGTTTACAAAAATATTTTTTAACTAAATGAATAAATTAAAGGGCGCGATATTGAGCTTTTGAGTACATTCAAGCTTCCAATAGTTGTTTATAAAATTGAACTTAATCAAGTGGCCCATAAATTTTTTAAGGTAATATCTGAATTATCAAAAGAATATTGCCTCTAAAAATTTTTATCAATCAGATTTACAATTTTAACAATCCAATTTTTTTCGAGTCAAGCAACTACAAAAAAAATCGTGTCTTTCGTCTTAAATTTTCCAAACAACAATACAAAAATGAGATCAATTCAAAATTTGACAATAAATTACACAGCAATTATTTTTTAAAACAAATTCCAAAAATTTTTATTTGCACAAATCTTACCAATTTTGAAATACCTTTATATGTTTACAATAATCTTCTAATTTTTGTAAGACTTTTATATTTTATACTAGAAAAATTAAATTTATACAAAATAAAAGGAAAAAAATGATCCAAATGATAAATACTCAACCGATAATTTGGTAGAATTTAATCTAGATTTTCTCACTCTAAATATTGAGAAAAAAAATAATTTTCAAATTACAAATTTAAATCCGGAAGAGGTAAAAATTTAATTATCTTTTTACTTATTTAAAAAATTAAACTTTTTAATCAAAGATTTCAGTTAATTTAATCGAAATTGTCAAAAAATCCGATCATATTGACGATGAAATAACATTTAGTTTCAAATTTAAAATCATAAAGTTTGTATCAATGATGGAAAATGATGAAACATCAAAAAATAATAATTTTTCAAGTCAATCACATTTTTTGAAACTAGATAAAAAACCTTTTGTATGTTTGATTAAAATGTTTTTTTTAATATAATAAATTAAACCTTTTTAAAAGATCAAAATTCCTGCTCTTACTCGAGCTTATATTGAGTTTTATATAAATAGTTCAATAAAAAAAAGCAAAAATAATTCATTTATCAGTTCGAACTTGATTGAACTAAGCCTGAATTTTTTCACTGATTTTCAAGTAAATATACATTAAAGCAAATTTAAATTTACTAATTTAATTTTTTTTAGACCTATAGTTTACCAGTGAGCTTTAAAGTATTAAACGGATCGATTAAATTAATCGATAGATTTTCGACAGAGCTTTCTAAAATAAAATTGAAAACATTTCCGGTATTTTTTGTTTCAACAAAATTTAATTTTTTAATTTTTTTCGTTTAAAGTATCAAATTTTCACTCACTCAATCGATTTAAAGTCAACTTTTGCAGAAATCCTCAATATCGAAACACTTGAATTTAGATATTACGGAAATCTATTTAACTTTAAATGGTAACTTATATTTATAACAATTTTAGAGTTATTTAAGAGAAGAAGAATTTATTTTAACATTTTCTCAAGAATTTCAACTTATTTTAAAAATATAAAAAGAATCATAAATCATGAATTATTTTTTGAAAAAATAGTGATAATTAAAATTTGATTATTTCAAATATTTTAGAAATTCTATTTATTTAGATTTTGTGATATCTAGTATTTATAAAAATTAATATCAGAAATTATCATAATAATTATGTACAAAACTATAAAATTATATTTTATATAATTTTTAATTTTTTTATTTTGATATTATCAATCATTCTTAATTAAATTTAAGCTGTTTAATTTAATTTGAAATATTCTTTAATTTTAAATTTTAATAAAAAAAGATATTCTTTTAGAATTAAATCGGCTAATGAATCGGATTTTACTTGAGAAAATATTACCTGTGTATACTATTTTATTACTTCGTTGTTCTAATAACTGTCAAATTTATTTAATTAATGTCAAGAATCATTAGTTTATTGCTCAAAAATTTTTTTTTAATTTCTTTTTGTGCCTGACAAATAGGCTAGAATTTTAACCGAATTTTTTTACGAGTTTAGCTCAGTTACTAAAATATTCGTGTTATACATCATCAAAATTTGAACATAAAAAAAAAATTTCAACATCAAAATAATTTTTTTAAAAAATTCTTAACTTTAAACCAAGTCTATGAAAAAAAATAAAATAAATAAGCAATAAACTAATAAAATCAAAAAAAAAAAATTGCCTAATTAAATTAACTGTTTTTAGCAATAAAATAAAATTTTGGAGAATAGAATAAATTTTAGAATATACAGGTAAAAAAAAGCCGTTTTACTTTTTTTTATTCCTATTTTCATAATTTGTGTAATTTTAAATTATCCATTTTAGAGTGATAACTATAAGCAATATTTAAGTCTCATGAAAAAAAAATAAAAAAAGGATAAAATATTTGTCAAAAATTTGTTAGTTAGAGATTTATAAATTATCAGAGAAAAAAAATTATATTACAAAAATATCATCTAATAAAAAAATTTGAAATATCATCAATTTGATAAAAGTTTCTTGTTTATATTTCATATATTGTTTGCGTAACATAATTCAAACAAAGTATCAAAAATGTAGTATAAAAATTAATTAATTCATAAATTTAAAAAATTTTTCTCTTGTTTAAAATTTAAATAAATAAACTCTAAACAATTTAATCAATTTGAAAAAAATGAATGAACAATTTGAGAGAGCAATTAATGAGGCTGTGTTTAAGCCAAGAGTGAGTTGTTGACTTAAATATTAATAATTTAACCCAACATCTGACTGAGACTTTCTTTGGAAATATTTAAACATTTAATTAGACTTGATAATTAATTAATTTTATAAAAAAAATTATAAATTTCAATTTTTAACTTTTTTCTCATTTTGTAAAAATTTAAGTTATTACGTAAAATTAACTTCGTAGTTGCTTATTTCTTGTGCCTAGCGTTACAGATAAAAGAACTTCTACTGTAGTTTGACATAAATCATCTTAATTTCTAAAAAAATAACTTTTAAGTTTTTTATCATGTATGCAAAAAATTGTCTTTTTTTTAAATAAGAAATTAATCATAAATTAAGTAGTTGATTTTTTTTATTTCTAAAATTTCATCTATTTTTTCGGAAAACCGCTAATTACTTAACACAATTTTTTTTCCAAGGAAAGAGTTAAATGAAAGCTTTGAAGATGGTGAAATTAGTTATGGCAGATCGTATGCCTTAATACTACCGAACAAAACAACAACAATTGGTCATTTAGAGTTTGATCCAAAACTTCTGTGTCAAGAGAATATGTACCTAGGTATTGAGCCAAACGAAGATTATTCAATTAAAAAACTCTCAAATGCAATGATTACTGGACCAGATCAGCTGAAAAATGCATCTATGTCGCTAGTTCACTATATATGGCTCAAAACATTCAAAATTAATAATCTAAATTTTCTATCATCGGAAAAAATACTCCAAGCTGTAGATTTTGATGTAAAAATGCTCAGCATAATGGAAAACAATTTTAAAAATTTGAATAAATTAAACGAAGAATTCAAGTCTAGTTTAGAGATAAAAATAGGAAAAAAAAATCTTCCAAATCTAAATTTAAGTATATATTATCCGATTGAATTCAATTTTGAGCGACCGCGCATCGCTTGGCCCTATTCTGTCTCTTTCGACATGACCCAAATCCACCTCGAGTCCACCACACGCAACATTACTCTTTTTAATCCGTCCAAAAGTAGCGTATTAATGCAAATACTTCTTTTAGACTCTTATTCAACAAAACAACAATTCTTAGATTTAATTAACTCGAATAAATTTTTAACCAGGAACAAAAATTTCTCCAATCATTCAAAAAAAATATTTTCCATATCTATATTTCACAAACAACTGGCAAATTATCAAAGAATAAACAAAATATTGCACGATCTGGACATTCAGCCGGACAAACAATCAATTGTGACCATTTTAGAGCCTGGTGAAACGGCTCATCTAAAAATAAAATTTAGCCCGACCAGGTTGGGCTCATTCGAAAACTTTCTCATTATCAGAAATAATTTTACTTTGATGGAAATTTGTCATCTGACAGGCGAGGCTGGAACTGCAGAGATTCGAGTAAATGGTCAGGCTCCTACACATACATCTAATTTTTTAAATAAAGAATTTCTGCACAAAACTGTAGATCAGTCTTTTTTGAACATAAAAATGAGTCGAAAAAAAGAAATATGTGAATCGATGAAACAAGATCAAGCGGACAATCATAAAGGTATTATGAACTTGAACACATCGTTCGGGTCTTTGTTCGAATATCTAAATGTTTTGGATGAATCTAGTGGAAGTTGTGCCAAACAAAGTGATACGGCGTGTCAAGCACCCAAATTGGACGATACGACTAGAAAATGGTACAAAAACCGCGAGGGAATTGTGCTCAGAAATTTATTTCAAATAAAAAATATTGGATCTACTGATTTGCTAGTTTTCAAGATATTGTTGGATGGTGAACCATGTATTTCTCAAGGCTTCGAAATACACAATTGCCATCCGTTCAAACTAAGTCCTAATTTGGACACAGTTTTTCATTTGGATGTCCGCTATCAGCCCGATTTTACTAGCTCTATTATTCTAAAGCGTCTTACGCTAGTGACCAACATTGGCGATATGGAATACAATGTGCGAGTAACAATACCATATAATATGCTCTCATTATGCCACGACTCTTTGCCAAGACCTCCATTAGAAAGCTACTTAATTTATCTTTGTCTAACATTGTTAACTTTTTTGCTGACTATTATTTTTATTAGTGCTATTTTTGAATCCAAATCAATAGTCAACTTTCAGATAGTTAATTTGAAAAAAAGTATCTGTCAAAAGAAAGAATTTGTTGCCTTGCAAGTGGCTAGTGAGTTCAATTTTCAAAAAGATGGATCAGTGCCTGGCAAACACTCGGCGCCGACAATCACCCGGGCAAAATCAATGAATGAAGCTGAGCCCAAGCAGATCAAGTCGCCCAGAAGTGTACGCAAACACTTGGCTAGTCCGAAAACTAATGAGACAAAGCCAAAGGCAAAAAAGCCTCATAAAGAGAAACAAAATGACAATTTTGGATTCGAACCGCTTGAAATTAACATCAAAACGCCCAATTCACCAAAGGTTCACAAAAAAGAGGAAAAAAAGCCAAATGAGAATGCTGCGGCTGAACTTCCTTCAAATTTTGATTTGACTGAAACAAAGAGTAAGAAAGAGAAAAAAAAATCTAAACGACAAGATAAAAGTGAAAACGAAAAACTAGGAAGCTTTAAAGCAATTTCGAGTGGTAGTAGTGGCTCAATTTCGGCAAATAGCAGTGGTACGTCAACTCCTTCGCCCTCGATATCAATGTCACCAGTTCAATTTTCTGACACTAAGCCAAAAAGTTCTACTCAAATAGAAAACAATCGGCAAGAATTTAAGAATAATAAAGCTGAAGTGAAAAAAATAAATAAACAAATTTTAATTCAGAATACAATAGATGACACATTGAATAATTTGAAAAAAAATTCTCAAAAAGAACAAATTAGCAATAATTCAGATGACAAAATTGAAACTTTCAAGCAAAATTTGACCATGCTTAATCTTTTGAATATTTTAAATTACCAACAAGAACCAGTTGTTGACATGCCGAGCTCGGCTTGTGAACAAAATGGATTATTGTTCTCCCAATTGAAGCATTTATATCAATCAAACCAATTGGCTCATACTAACAGTATGCTAACTTCTAGCACGTTTGATGAGTCATTTTCTCAATTTCAAAATGGTCCAATGCGGCTTCTTCCACAAGACAATCATCTTTCTAATTTAACAATAGGCTCAAATTTGAATGAAAATACAAAAAATTGTAAGTTTTACAGTATTTTTTTTCAAGCTAATTTTTAGGTTAGGCTAAATTTTTTCCTAATTCTTTCATAAACCTTTCTAAAACTCATGATATTTTATTTAAATTCAGTCAGTCGGTCCGTATCAATTTTGTCCAGGCGTTCGCCTTCATCAGACGCATCCAGATCACATTTGCAAACTTTCAAGCCGATCAAAAATGATCAATTCGATGAACAGTGGAGTTGTGGAAAAAGCTGCTCAGAATCATCACCAGATTTCTGGCAAAAATTAAAAGAAGACCGTGAATTTGAAGAAGCTTTGCATGTAGACTCATTTGATCCAGACGGTACTTGAATAGAAATTTTTACCTTTTTCTAATTTAGTTTGCTAAAAAATCAAACACTGCTCTTAAGACTGTTTTATTTTTAGTTTAGATATTTAATTTTTTTTTTGTTTTAGATGAATATGAAAGCATGGTGGAACAGACAAAACAATTTGATAGCTTGTTTTTTCGACATAACACAGATGATAGCACAAACATGGCACCTAAAGCTAAAATTCCACTGGGTAAAACTCATTCAGTACCATCCGAATTTTCAGTAGTTGACTTAGATTTAAAAAATTATTCAAATGAGCATTTTAACAGGCAAATAAAATTCGGACCTATTGAAAGACCTAAAAGTGGACTGAAAGAATCAAATATTAAAGATTCAAATAGAATTTATCAAAAATCAAACAATTTTTCACTTTTGACAAATCAGGAAAATCGGGAAAATTTTGGATTCAATGAGTTTAAGTTATTCGGCAGTGAGATCAAGTCCGATTTGGAAAGTGCTCTGGAAAGCTTAGTCCCGCTTAGTAATTCTCAATTAAATCAAAATCAAGCTTGGAATTCAGTATTATTAAACGAAATTAATCAAATTCCTTCGACAACAACAAGTAATCAAGACCCGGTGGATTTGATTAAAAATATATGGTCTGATCAATTCAAAAATGATTTTGGCAACTAAATTTATCTCAATTTTCCAGTATTAAAAAAAAAAACACACAAAAAAAATAAACTTTAAAATTATGATTTTTTTATGTAATCCTTTTTTGTTTTGAATTTTTTTATGTAACGGGGTCAGTTCTAATTGTTGTAATTCCCCGTATTTTAATTTTAAATGAAAACAAATAAATTTTTACACCACAACCGAGTGAAGATTTGAAACAGGATAAGTAAATTTATGAAATTGATTTTTTTTTCTCATTTTTCTGTTATTTGTTAAGCCATTTTTAGCAATAGATTTGAATTTTTCGCTCACAATCAAATGAATTTAAATTTAGTTATTCTCAATTTATTTGGTTTTTTATTGATATGACAATTTTTTCCAATTGTAAATTTTTTATTGTTGTTATATTTTAAAGCTAAACATAATTGTGAGATTACCCGATTTAAAAATAATAAATTTTTGAAAATTATTTTTTTTAAACTTTAGTTAATTATTTATTTTTAGACCAAAAAATATATAATAAAAAAAATCTACTTAAACAAAGCTTATTTTAAAAATCTAATATCGTGACCGAGTTATGAAAGATTAAAATTTTTTGAATTAAACTAAAAATTAAAATTTATGATTAAATTTTAGGGATTATGCCCAAAAATTGTCATTAAAATGATTATTAAGCATTTTTTAATTAAATAACTACCCAGTGAACATAAAATTGAGGGTTTACTAGAGACTTTTAAAAGATCTTTAAAATTTCATTATCAATTCTTTATTTTTTAAAGAAAACGTAGAGATTTTAAAAAGAAAATATTCTAGTAAACAAATTTGAAGAAAATTTCTTTCTTTTTTATTCGAATATGAGGAGAATATCTTAAGAAATGTGTTCAAAAATTAAAAAAGTCTCTGCAGATCAAATTAATTAAAATTTTATATAAATTTTTAAGTATTTTGTTTTAAGTATTTATATTTTAAATTTAGTCTGCAATTTAATAAAAATTGAAAAATTCCAACTTGTTTTTAAAATATTTTCTGATTTTGTAAATAGTTAGATTTTTTAATTTTAAGCAAGTTTTTTTTTAGAATAAATAAATCGAAAAATAAATTGTTGGCTTAATTAATGGCTTTGTATTCAACAAACAAACTTTGTCTAAAAATTATTTTATTATTATTATTTATTAAGTTCAAGCCTCATAGGCAAAAAATAAGAAAAAAAGTTAAATTAGTTCGATGTCGTATTATAATTACCAATTTAAGTATAAATATTAAGAAAAAGTATAATAGAATAAATAAATTGAAAAAAAAATGTTGGCTTTGTATTCAGCATACAAACTTTGTCTAAAAATACAAAAGAACAAGATTTCTGAATTATTTCAAGAATTCAATTATGCATCAATAACAAGTTTTAAAGTCAAAGGGCGGAGTTAATTAGACAAAAAGATGTAAGTTTTCAAAAAAGGGATTTTCTGTTAACTGAAAAAATTAACTTATAGATTCGGTGATTGATTTTTTGATGTCTGGTTCTCAAATAATTTTAATTAAGTAAGCATGTTTTCGAATCTCTTTAATTTTTATATTTTAGATGTTTTAGCTTGGATTGATCAAACAACCCAAAAATAGTCTCGTAATAACTATATCTAGCCTTTTTATGACAATTAAACATTCTTTAATTGATTTTCTTTTAAGATTTCTCATAACATCTACTTTTTGAAGAGTTCTTACAAACACAATATGTATCAGCTAAATAATTTTGAAGAACTAGATTTGTATTTTAAAATTCACTATGTCCTGAACTCTAGACTTAAATCGAATAATAATTCCTTGAATAATAGATTCAAGAAAAAATAGGGTTTTCATTTGATTATTCTTCAAAATTCTTTATAGATAATTTAAAGATAATTAGTCCAAAACCCTGTAGAAAGCCTTCATAAAAATCTTTAAAGACTCACTAAAATTTCTTCAAAATTTGGTTGACTGGGTATGTATATATTTTTAAAATAATGATCCATTCTAAAGTTATAATAAGAAAACTGTGAATTTTGATATTTTTTTTGTTGCTAAAAATTCGACTGTTTTAACATATTTGATCATAACATTTTAATAAAACAAAATAATAGTTTCAAATTTTGCACGTTTTTTTTTTAAATTAAATAAAACG
>PJRA01000272.1:1007554-1020054 GCA_016987375.1 Brachionus koreanus
AGTTTGCAGAGTTTTTTCAGATTTTTCAAAATAGTGCAACTTTGAATGTTGCACCATGTAGCATTTACAGAAATTGCTTTTGACTTATGAGAGAAAAGTTATAAGAATTTTTTACATTTTGTTCTGTTCAATTGTACTAAATTTCACAAAACCTAATGTCTTAAATATTTAATTAAGGAAAATTATGATTATGATCTTAAATGAGGCTAAAATTTTTATTTTTGCAATCTTTTGCTTCTTTTAAATAAATTTTGATATTTTTCTGTGGAATTGTGTGAAAAATTTAAGATATTTCTAAGATTTATGTTTAGAAATATCCATCATATTCTCTTATGTGTTATTTTTTCATGGAATGAGATTATCATATGTTCTTTTGAAATTTCTTGTTTTGCTAACCTAATTGAAATTTATTGAATGTATGAATGAATGAATTAGAATCTTGTAACCAAAGCTTTACATGTACAATATGTTTTAAAGCTAACTTCATCAATTTCTTTGCTTTCTTCTTCCTATCTTGTAAAACAAAATAAATAAAGAAAATAGTAAAGTTCATAAATCTCAAAGGTAAAGAAAAAATTTCAAACACAAGGCTAACATAATGAGAATCATGTATCTTAGAGCCAAAATTTTGTTTTTTTAATTTTTTCCAATTGACAACTTAAATTAAAATATTATCATAAAAGTTTTTAAATTGCTTCATTGACAACACCTACTTTATTAAAATGCCTTTTCAAATAATTTTAGAAATTCTAATTGTGAGATAAAAAAATTTATTTAAATTAAAATTTAAGCAAAAACTAGCTGAAGAATAGTAACGACTTTGACTGATTTTAAATCATCTAAAATTGATTCAACATGAAGTTTATTTGGAACTGACATCAAACTCTGTCTTCTGTACAAAAAAATTCCCGCAGCGAAAACTTAAAAAAAAAATTCTCTTTAATTTTTCAAATAAATAAATAAATTAACATATTACTAGGTAGAATTTCCAATGAATTAAATGCCAATATTCTATCCCAAAGTTCTAATAGCTGGGCTGACTGCAGATAACCAGAGAAAGCTCTAATTATCCATTTAAAAGCAATTCTAATTGGTTGCATATCCATTTTCCTTAATTGGAAGAACAATTTTGGATCTTTGGACTGAAGGAAATTTTCAAATAAGGCACAAAGACCTACAATTGATTGCGGATCACTTGATATAATACTCAATTTATAAAAATGAGTTATAAAAATTTTTCTAAATATAAAATATAGAAGCATTGGATCTGAGTAAACATAGCATATTGGTGCCACCAACATTGAAAATCCGTCAAATGGAATAAATCCATTAGGTGGATAAATAACTTGATGATATTTTAAATCACTTGAGTTCTTTAGTTTAATAAATGCTTTAGGAGGTTGAATAGATTTTTGCTCAAAACACTTTAGAACATGTGTATCTCTGGCAAACATGAGTAATACTTGATAAAGCAAGTCTTCGAAAACAAATAATTGATCATCATTAACTGCTTTTGTTTTAACATCCTTTTTAAATACAAAATTAAAATTTTTAATTATAAATTTTTAAAAATGGTTTACTTTGTAATAAATTGAATCGATTAGAAAGTCAAACTCAAAGACACACTGTTTAAGGTAATTATAATAGACAGCATCCTAATTAAAATTAAAAATAAAACAAATTTAAATTAATTTAATTCTTTTACCAAATTTCCAATATCTACATTCAAAATTTGGGACCATAATTTCGAGCGAAGACTTCTTGTGCATCCAGTTTTGGAAAATTCTTTAGACAAAACAACATCATTTATTTCAACAACTAAGTTCAAAATTTAATAATCTTGATTTTATATTTCCAAATTAAAACAAACCTTTAACTCCATTTTTATGCTTCTCTTGTTCAATTACACTATTCAAATTTTCATCCAAGCCACTTTGGAAAAAATCAAGTGAAATTCTTTCGTATTGTCTTTTCTATTTAAAACAAATAAATTGCGTGCTTTGGTTATAAACTTTTAAATTTTACCAATTCAGCAAAACTTTTAATACTAATGGGAACATTTATAAGACCTGTCGTTGAAGATAATGCCAAATCACTAAAGTTGCTGCATTTTAACATCAAAATGTGTTCTTTAATATTAAAAATTCAATGGTTTACTCAATTTTTTCTAATTTTCAAAGTTGTTTTAAATAAAAAAATTAATTTCCAGTTTTCAGAAGACTTCAAAAATTTAAAAATAAATTTCTAAAGTAAATAGAAAATATAGTAAAAAAAAATTAATGTTGGATACAGTCCCTAAAAATCCTCAAAAATAATGGTTCAATTTTATTATAAAAATATATTAAAATTGAATCTTCAAAAAATTAGATATCTTAAGAAAAAACTAATTTAATTTTTTATTAAGAATAGATAATTCCAAACAAAAAGACAAGCTAAAATTTTTAGAAATATTTTTGCTCTGTTTTGACAATAGAGTTCAGGAAATTTTCAAATTTGAGAGTTAGTGTTTTAAGAGTACCAAAAAAAAAAGCCATAAATACTTTTTATAGTTAAATTTTTTTTTCAGAAAAAAAATAAAATTAAAAAATATGAAAATTCAGTAATTACAAAATAATATTAACAAACAATTTCTAAACATCAAAATATCTTTGCATTTTTGAAATAAAAATAATAGTAATTAGGCTAAAACAGCTGAAACTTGATTAGTAATTTAGCATCAGCTTTAAGAATTTGTGAGTCTATTTTTTTGTTTAAAAAAATGGGTTTTGCATTTTACTTGATATACGATTTCAAAAATATCTTAAACCCTAATAATACGTAACATTACCATATTTTATAAAAAAAATCGAAGAATAATTCATCTTCATACAAAATATAAAAATAACTTAGATTTGATATATATTTTTAAAAATGAAAAAATTTATCTCAATTAAAATTAATATCTCTGTGTACATATCTTTCTTTATATAGAAAATTTGGATAAAAAAATTTCAAAACCAAAGTGAACAAAAAATATATTTTAGAATTCTATTTTATACCTAATAATTCCGAAGTTGTAAAAATTGGTCTAAATTTTTTCATATCTTAAAGAAAATTTTTATTTAATTTTTTTTTATGTTTATAAATAAATAAATACCAGACACATTTGTTCCTAATTCGTTCCAAATGCGTTTCAATTCTTGTCCTTCAACAATACTTCGCTTAAATTATAAAGCTAAAATTTCAAAATAAGATAAAAAATTTTATGTTTACTTTTTTTGCAAGAGGAATGTTTAGCTCGGTACAAATCAAATTAAAACTTTTAACAAGCTTCTTCTCCCATTGAGTCTAAAATTAGCAAAATTTTATCAATTATTGCTTAAAGAAATTTCTAGGACAAATATAAAACCAGCTAGCTTTAATTCGTTTTTATTCAGTAATAAGTTAAATTGAAATTAAGAAAGAAACTTATCAAAAATATTATTGCAAATAAAAAAAAATGGTTTTGTGGAATTACCTGAGCTTTTGTTAGATAACTACCAGATAAACTGTTTTTTTCATCATTTGAACTAGATTCGAGACCAGAAAAAATCAAATTAGTTATTTTTCTTGATGAAGCTGAAAATAAAATTGTTAATAATTGTGTTTAAATTTTTATAAAAAGTATTTAACTCAGATACTTGAATTTTTTATTCTATTTATCAAGACATCGTTCATATTTATCAAAGAAATGTCAGCAGAATTACTTGCTATTTCCTTGATCGTTAAAAAATTAAAAAAATTAAAATAACACTTAAACATCTACTTGAACATTCTTCAAAAATTCATAATATGATTGAGTATTGAGTAGTGAGCTAGTCAGATCCATGCCAAATTTTAAGTTGGCTTCTTTTTGGTTCTTATTTATTTGATTTAATAATAAGGAGATCTGCACTGCTTTTTATGGATTGATTGCAAATATCCATGGAGATTATAAGATTTTGTTAAGACTCAATTTACACATATCAACCTTAAAGCTAATTCAGATTTAAATCAACTTTTTTTTAGTTTAATCAAATACAGAAAATAAAATTAAAATTTTTTATTTCTAAAAATAATAAAAAGACTATAGAAATTATCACTTTAGCTTGTAAAATAAAACTCAGACGATAAAATAATCAAATGAAAATCAAACTAGCAATTTATCTATTTGCTCTAAATTTTTTTCAACTAATTTTGTCCGAATATGTAAGTGAGGATGATCCACCTTGTGTGTAAGTTAGTCAAATAAAAAGAGATTATTTGATAAAAAATTTGAAATTTAAAGAGATGATTGTGACTCAATTCCATTGAGCGAAAAATCTAAATGCATGCAGGACTACATAGAATTTTATAATTATAGAATGGTAAAAAGTGTTTTCAACTTTGCTAAAATATCTGTTTACGCAGGTCTTTGGAATTCAAGATATGTAATTTATATTCACATTTTTGTTTATTTTAAAATATTATTTTTTTTTGAATCAGGAAAAACCTGATCCGATGCTTTTTGAGAGAGTTTTTATGAATACATTGAACCAATATAATGATCCAGAAGTCTTAGGAAAATTAAGCTTTGAAACTTTGAATAAAACTGCTATTTATGTGTATGAACGATTAAAAGTTTGGACCCAAAAACGTGAACCTTCAAATGCGATTCCGTACGAGTCTTACCCCAGCTTAAAGTGTCCTGTTCCTTGCACTTATGAATATCTTACATGGCAGACCATGTTTTATGTATCATTGGTTATTTTTTTGTTTGCATTGTTCACCGTTTTGTTTTATTCAATATTTTTAAGAAGACAATATGTCTCGTTGAGAAATCGACTAAAGAATTCTAAATTTTCAAAAGCAAATATAGAATAATGAATCTAGGCTTTTTCTATTTTTATTTTAATTAACTTGATTCTAGTTTTTAATTAAATCCTATTGAAATGTTTAAAATATGTTAAAGACAAATAATCATTTATATTTTTAATAAAATTTTTATCAATACTTTCATTTTAATAATTTAATTTTACTCTAAGGACCAAAAGATCGAAAAACTTGTAATATATTTTTTGATAAAAAAATATTTGAATAAAATATAATAGACTAAGCAAGATATTCGAAGTTTTAAGAATTAACATGAATGTTATATTTAATCAAAAATTTTAGATGATTTTGCAAAAATTGTGGCTTACGATAAAATTTTAATGATTATGTTCAGAAACTATTTAAAAAAAGCTTTGAAGTATTCCTTATTAATAAAATTTATTATATTTCTTAGTCATCTGAGTCTTCAAAGCAGTGATCAGGATATTATAAAGATTTAAAGAATTTAATGGGCTTACAAGGAAATTTTTGTCGAAATATAGTAAATAAATTTTGTAGACAAGGAAAAAAACATTTAAAATAGTCTGGACTTTTTAGACAGGCTGACTGCATTTATACCGACCGACTAGCCACTAAACAGGACGAAAAAAAAATTAAAAAATTTTAAAAAGTTGTTTCGCGAAAAAATATTGTAAATTTAGGTTTATAATAATAATAATAAGCTACGTCAAGCAGGCTTACGAAGATGTTTTACTAGGAAAACAGCTATGGTAGCTAGATACAACGAAGACTGGATTCATTTTCAAAGACATAGTCGGTATTGGTGAAGTTACATGATTAGGACAAATATAAACAAAGTTTGAGAGAGTTACAGCTATGACAAATTCAGGATAATTTATATACGATTAATTCTATAAAAATTTAACTGCTATTGCTTTTATTAGATTGAGAGGATTTCTTCTTATTGTGCTTGCATGCGTCGTATCAATTTTTGAATTGATTGAATGTAGAAACTTCGATTACTTCCCGGGGTAGGCCATTCCATTCGTTCACGACTCTGTTTGTAAAGAAGTTAATTCTTTGCAAGCAGTGGTTAGAGGATTGGCCGGAGATTCCCATCAAGTGCCCTCTGATTCCCTGAGCAGGCCCAGTTTGAGACAATGAGTTACATGGCAAGGGAGGTACTGTCCAACTAATCTGATTTATTCCTTTGCTGAGTTTAAAGAATTGGATCATGTCGCCTCTTATACGACGCCCTTGGAGCGTATCTAGGCACAGGACAGCAAGTCGTTCTACGTAGTTCCAATTTCTAATTCTTGGTACTAGTTTTGTAGCCCTTCTTTGGACTTTCTCGATGGCGCTTATTTCTTTCTTGCTAGGATTTGCCCAGACAACTGATGCAAATTCGAGATGAGGTCTTAACTATGCGCAGTATAGAGTCTTGAACGTCTCAGTCGTCCAGAACTTGAACGTTCTTCTTAATTGACCGAGTACTGCAGTAGCTTTGTTAATCTGAATTTTTATATGAGTCGAAAATTCAGGTAAGGAGAAAGCGTAACACCTAGGTCTCTCTCTTCCTCAACAAAGGAGATATGTCTTCTATCGTTTATCTTCTATCTTGTATAATTTATAAAATAAAATCATTTAATTAATAGATATTGCAGTTACGATTAATTGAATTATTTTTAATACTTTCATTAAATAAAAAAAATATTTTTGTAAAATCTGTAAGATGCATTAAATTTTGAGATTTTTCAAAAATATTAAAATAACTATTCAAACTTTTCCTAATTTAAAAGGTAGGATAAAGAAATAATGTCTCGTTTAATGCCTAAGAATATTTTAAAAGACAAACACACGGTCGGCCGTTAAACGGTCTATCAGTTGGCCGGTTTCATGACTCCAAACACTACAAAAAATCCTCTTAGACTTTAATTTATAATAAATACTTTATTATTTGAAAAAAATAAAAATATCTCCTAAAAGATCAAATAAATTTTTTTTATATTTGGATATCCAAATAATACAAATTGATCAAAATATTTTTCTTTTTTGATAGATTTAAATAGCTAAAATAAATTTTTTTTTATAAAAAATTATTAAATTATGGAGAAACGTTCTACGTTGCACTTTTTAATCTATTTCAAAAGGACAAAAATAAAAACATCAATAAGATTGAATTAGATAATTGATTTGATTGATTTTCTGACTGTAATGATTGGAAAGAATTTACATTTGTTCCAAGCTATGCATTTTGGCGTATTATTTTCAACTAAATTTTTAATTAAAAATTATTCCAAAAATTAAGTTTATGTTTTATCTTTAAAAATTCAATTTTTTTTTTAGGAAATTTACTTCAATTAATTAATTATTAAAATTGAAAAAAATAAATTCATTAATTTTAATCTAAAGAAAAATTTAAATCTAATAAAAAAAAGCATGTTCTATTCGACAAATTTAACTAAAAAAATTATTTTTAAATTAAATTGTCAATATTTTTTTAAAAAACAAAAAAAATCAAAAAAATATGAAACTAATTTAATTCTTCTATTTTGAGACCATCTTGTTCTGAATTTTTTTTGTGAATTTTGGACATAATTGGCATAATTACATTTTGTAGATATTTGATTTTTTCCTCATAAACTTCAGCATTTTGTTCTCGGTTTTCTTCCAACCATGCAATATTTTCTTTAATCAATCTATCTAATAGCGAACGATCATTGTCTACTAGTTTGCTACTATATTCTCTAAAGGCTGATCTAGCGCTAAACAAATAGCTTTCAAGAGAATTTCTCGAACTGACACGTTGTTTTAATTTCTCATCTTCCTCTTTGTATTTTTCGGCCTCTTGAATCATTTTTTCAATTTCTATTTTATTCAATCTTCCCTTTTCATTTTTAATCTTGATATTCTTGCTTTTTCCAGTGCTTTCTTCGCGAGCAGTTACACTCAAAATACCATTTGCATCCACATTAAATGTTACTTGAATTCTCGGAATGCCTCTCGGAGCTAAAAATGTATTAGTTAAATTAAACTGCCTATTACTTGATTGAATCAATTACCTGGTGGAAGTCCCATAAGTTCAAATTTTCCCAATAAATTGTTGTCTTTAGTCATAGATCTTTCACCCTCATAGACTTGAACTGTAACTCCCGGCTGATTGTCCTCATAGGTTGTAAAATCTTGTGTCACAGTACATGGTATACGAGAATTTCTTTCAATTAGCTTGTTCATTACTCCACCAACAGTCTCCAAACCTAGTGAGAGTGGAATCACATCTACCAATAGGACATCTTTAATAATTTCACTTTCATCACCTGATAAAATGGCTGCCTGAATAGCTGCACCATACGCAACAGCTTCATCTGGATTTATTGTTTTGTTTAACTCTTTTCCGCCAAAGTATTCCTCTAGTAATTTTTGAATTTTTGGAATGCGGGTTGAGCCACCAACAAGCACCACTTCATCAATCTGACTTCTGTCAAGCTTTGCATCTCTGAGCGCTTTTTCTATAGGCCTAAGAGTAGATTTAAACAAATCACCACATAATTCTTCAAATCTAGCTCGTGAAATTTTTGAATAAAAATCTAGTCCATCATGAAGAGAGTCGATTTCTATGTTTGCCTCGGTCGCTGTGGACAAGGCTCGTTTCGCTCGCTCACATGCGGTTCTAAGTCGTCTAATTGCTCTTTGATTTCTTGTAATGTCTTTTTTATACTTTTTTCTAAATTCTTCTACAAAATATTCAACCATTCGACTATCAAAATCTTCTCCACCTAAATGTGTATCTCCCGCAGTGGCTTTTACTTGAAATAGTTGACCCTCGTCAATATTTAGTATGGATACATCGAAAGTTCCACCACCCAAATCAAATATCAAAACATTACTATCACTATTTAGATTTTTATCTAAACCATATGCTAGAGCAGCAGCTGTTGGCTCATTGATTATGCGCAAAACATTTAAACCAGCAATGAGGCCTGCATCTTTAGTTGCTTGTCTTTGTGAGTCATTAAAATAAGCTGGAACTGTAACAACAGCGTCAGCAATCTTTTTTTTTTTAAATTTCAAATTAGATTTTTGAATAATAATGGCATAAATTTTTTATACTTTTTTTCCAAGAAAATTCTCAGCTGTTTCTTTCATTTTTGATAAAATCATAGCGCTTATTTCCTCCGGTGTGAATATCTTGTTTTGTCCTTTATACAAAACTTCAATTTTTGGCTTGCCTTTTTCATTTACAATTTTGAAAGGCCAAAACTTTTTATCCTCATGGACCATCGGGTCGTCATAACGACGACCAATCAGTCTTTTGGCGTCGAAAATTGTGTTTTGTGGATTAGAAGCAACTTGATTTTTTGCTCCATCACCTATCAAGCGTTCATTTTCTGTAAAAGCAATATAGCTCGGCGTTGTTCTATTGCCTTGATCATTAGCAATTATTTCTACTTTGCCATTAAAAAACACACCTACACAAGAATATGTAGTTCCTAGATCAATACCGATCGCTGTCGCATTCATTCGATTTGATGCTGTATTTTTACTCATTTTTACTTTTAATAAAGTTTAAAAAGCTAAGTATATTTAAAAACAAAATATTAAATGTTCGACTAGCTTTATATTCTAGAAATTTTCAATAAGTAAAAGAAAATTAAAGACTTTATTGAAAAAATTTATTAAAAAATAAAAAATTATAATTAAAATTGCTTCATGTTTAGAAATTTGTCAACCGTGTCGTCCGTGCTATAAAGATAAATGAGAATAGAAATTATGAGAGGCATATATCATGCTTATCTTGTTCGAATCTATGTCAATATTTTTTTTCATTTCTGATCTTCTATTGTCTCAATCATTTATCCAGTGAATGCTTTAAATATGTCATTGGTAAATTTAAGTTAAATATTTTGCATGTTTATTTTCATTTTGGCTTCAATCAAAGTTAATTTAAAATTTTTTTTTAGTTTAAGGTTTTTACCAAAAAGGTCATTTTAATATCGTTTAAGCCATTGGCTTCTATCATGATCATTTTCACTAATGTTTAAGTGTCATGCTTGTAAAGTTCTTTACTGTAATAATCTTTATAACTAATTTTAAAACTTAGCTAAATCTTAATTAATTTTACTTGCTAAGTTAATTTAGACAAAGAAATTATCTACTCTTTTTATAGCAGAATTTTTCAAATCAAATTTAAATTTCTTTAAATTACGATTAAAATTTTAAATTTTAATTAATTTATTTATATAATAATTAATAACTATGTGGAACTGTTTATAAATTAATTAGTATTGGATACTGTCAGTTACGGTCTATGGAGCGCCAAAACTTGGTGTTGGCCGTTTTGATGTAGAAAAAAAAACATTTAAAAAATTTCCAAAAAGGGTTCTTTTAGAAAATTTAGATATTGATTTTAGCATCTTTTATATTATGTGTCAAAATAAACAGGATTGAGTACTTTTTAAAATGATATGTCTAAATCTATATTTATTTAATAATAAAAACAATTTATAAAATGAAAACTTTAAAGAAAATTTTGAAATTTAGGTACTTTTACGCCTTTTACGCTTTAGGAATAACTCGTAAAATATGATCTAAATAATTAAATTAAAAATCGATCGTAAAATCCATATTAATCAGCTCAGCCAGTAGTGAATTGGCAAAGGACATTAGAGCAAAATGATCAGCTAACTATTGCTTTTTTTATTAGTAAATTAAAAAAAGTTAAAAAAAACGTAAATTTAAACTGAGTGTTTTTTAAGTAGTTAACCTGGCAATGTGAAATTTCAAACAAAATTTCCAAATATAAAAATTAAAACTTAGCCTAATGATTAAAAATTTGTTCTACAGATGAAACAAAGTGAAACAACTGTTGTTTTGTTTTCTACTGCAGAAGTCAGCAAAATTTGTGTAAATTGATTGCGATTTATTGAAACAAAGTGAACCGGGGGGAGGTTGTTTCACCATTAGAACTAAAGTTATAAATTTTTTTTAATTGTGTATTCGAAATTTGTATGAAATTTCACAATTGTCAGTTAAGCTTCTTCTTACTTAAAAAAACTGAAATTCAACAAGTCTAGGATGGATTAATATAGAAATCATGTATGAGTTTGTAGAGATCAAACATTTCGCTTTTTGCTCAAATTGAAATTATTTTTTTTTAGAGTTTTGGGTGTAATAAATAAGACCACGCCAACTCTCATTTAAAAGAGTTAAGAGACTAAAATTTTGAATCATTATAGGTATTGACAAATATTTCCTTTTTGAAATAGGGGTGCATTTTTCAGATATTCTTCAAATATTATGTCTAATATAAAAAATAAAATAGAAAATTATTTTTAGTTGATTTCTCTCAATATTAATTTGAAAAAAATAATTAAAAGACAATAAATAATTGCCAAATTTAATCTTTTTTTTTTTTTAAATTTAGCATTTATTTAATTTATTGAGTAATTAAATAAAATCACGATTTTTTTTTAAAATATATTTAATAACTATATCTTTGATCAAATTATTTCGATAAATTTAGCTTGAAAAACGAGCACCAGGGAAATCCTGTCTAATTTCGTTATATGGTGCTCTGAAATAAGCGTCATCCCAGTAACCCAATGATATGGTTCCGAAAATAGCTGACAAAAATAAAACTGTTCCAACGCCCAAAAAAGCGTTATTTACTGCTTGTCTTTTACTATTCAGTTCTTCCCAGCTGCCCTTAGGTTGTGGCAACATATCTACTGTATTTCTGTTTGCCAAATCAACTTCTAGTTTAGTCAAATGATGGTCATCGCCGTAGTTTCTTTTTTGAATTTTCAAATCTTAATTTATAAAGATAAAATTTTATCGATAATTTCTATTCTAAGTTACTTTTAAATTTTTGAAATAGATTGCTTCTGGCCAGTCTTGATGCCATTTTTAAAATTTTATCTTCTTTGAGAAAAAAATTTTATTTTGTTTAATAATTGTGGATAAATTTCGGAAAAAAAGAAAAATATTCCCGAAAAAATTGAATTTAATCTTAAAAAAAAAAGAATAATCGGTTTATGCATATAGTTAGCGTCAAGCAAAGTGCGTTGATTCAAAAATTTACTTTACTAAAGCATACATTTAATTGTTGTTGAAAATTTTAATAAATGCATATATAAAAATCTAAGAAAAACATAATTTGTGTATAAAAAATGCAAATTCAATTTTAAACGTATAGTTGCGTTAGATTTTGTCGATTTAAATATCTAAAATATGATTAAATATAGTCTTCAAAAAATAAAGCTAGCTTTATTAACTTTTTTTTAAATTTTTTACTTAAAGTTAATTTTAATCAAATTATTAATTTTATTAAATTGTAAAAATATTTTTATTCTAAAATTTTTAAAAGTAGATATTTAAATTAATAGATTTAAATGCATTTATTTTAATTTTTTTACAAAAATAAAAATTTGAAAACTTTTTTACAATGAAAGATAAAACTGATAGTAAATAAATAAATGAAATTTTAACAGAACTAACTTAATTACGAATTTTCTAAAACAAAGGTTTTATTTTTTTCAAAACAAATGTAAAATTAAACTTTAGATTTTTAATTGAAAAATATTTCTTTTTTAAAAAATTACTGTACAAACATGTGAAACTTTGGTTATTTTCTTTAATTTTTTTAAAAATAAAATTAATTATAAAATATAATTTATTTGGCAATCAAAGAC
>PJRA01000272.1:1020381-1043978 GCA_016987375.1 Brachionus koreanus
GCAGAGTTTTTTCAAATTTTTCATAATAGTGCAACTTTGAATGTTGCACCATTTTGCAGTTACAGAACTTGCTTTTGACTTTTGAGAGAAAAGTTATAAGAATTTTTAACATTTTGTTCTGTTCAATTGTACTAAATTTCACAATACCATTTTATCGGTAGATTCAAGCTAATGATCAAATCAAAATAATTATGCTCAAGATTCTTCACTGAAAAAATGTTTTAAAATATTTTTGATTGAAAAATATATTTCAGAAGTATATTTTTAAGTAAACATTCAATGCTAGACTTAATTTTTTAATGTCTGTAAATTTATGCAAACTATTTATGAATCCAGAATTATTCACAATAAGAGGATATGGTTTAATATGTTAACATGAAAAAATTTCTCTGTATTAAATTTTTCATTTAAAAAACTTTATAAAAATTTTTAAGAAAATTCTGTTTGAGCATGATCATTAAATTTTGAACATAAACTTCAATATGCCATTTTATCATTCTTTTTTCGAACTAATAATTTTTTTGATATTTTAAAGTTTGGATTAGTAAAAAAAAATTTTCAAATTAAATTAAATGGTTTCCATGGTATCCAAATATTAAATTAATTGTTTTATAAAGTTTACTGTTATATTGAAAACAAAAGTTTATTATATTTAAGGTTTTCGAATTGTTAAAGATGTCTGGTTTATCAAGAAGTGTAATAAAATGGATTCAAAGTTTAGACCTAACATTCCAAATTAAGAATCCGAAATGGTAATCCCAAAGTTTTCAAAGTCTATTTTTCACTAGCTTTTTATAGGGATCTAACAAATGGTTTTCTGGTTGCCGAGATTTTTTCTTGGTATTATCCGGATGAAATAAAAATGTTCACTTTCAATAATGGAAAGTCATTAGATTCAAAACTTTCAAATTGGTCGCTAATTAAAAAAGTATGAAAAAGCAAGTCAAATCTTAAATTTATCACTTATATTATTTTAAGTTTATTGCCAAAAATGAAATGGATATATCAAATGAGCTCATTGATGGAACCATTCATTGCAAAGAGGGTGCGGCTGTATTGCTCCTAGAAAATTTGTACCAATTTCTGACCAACAGACCGTAAACTGCATTCAAAGTAAACAAATATAATTTTTAATAATTTTTTTTATAATTTTAGTATACAGAAAGCTCAATTGGAGTATGAAATTGACTTTACTGACAAGAGCTATCAAATGAGACTACCATATCATGCTAGATCAACAGCAGCCAGAGCAATTAAAACAAACATAAGGAATACTGAACTTATGACTGATCCAAATTTAAAACTTTCAGCTCAGAAAGTAAAATTTAAATTTATATTAATTCTAATTAATTTATTTATATTTAAAAGGTAAAAATTTTGATTGCAAATCATGTAGAAAATAGAAAATTGGACCGTGAGAATGAACCAGCAAGATTTGATGTAAAAATGACAGTTGCTGAAAAATGCATTCAAAGACCTGTTCCTGATACGAGAAAAAGTAGTGAAGTGTCAAATTTTAATACGGATTTATTCTTGCCAGAGTCAGAATTCGAACAAGAACAAACAGCTTCTCAGTCAAACGAAATGCAAAATTCCAAGACTTTATTTCTAGACTCGAAAAAGATGAGCTCGGAAAAAAATTTTAAAGAAATTCGAGTCAGACAAGATGCTTATAATTTAAGTTTTGCTTCTGTAAATTAGAGATTTTTTTTTTTTAAATTTAATAAAAATTAAAATAGAAATAAATTAGTTTGATAGTTTTAAAATCTGATATCTGCTTTTTCACTGTTGATTTGGGCATCATCAGTTTGAAATGATTCATTGTTGAAAAAATTATTTTTAGTTACTTCTGGTAATTCGACAAGTGAATCGATTTTATTTTCTAGTAAAATAAAATTTAGTTTTTTTTAAATACAGTATATATTGATAAATTTTACTCATAGCCGGTTTTTTATATTTAAATTTGTAAACTGAACAACTAATGGCAAACGCTGCAATTATAGCTTTAAAAGATTAAATAAAATAATAGTTATAAATATTTAAAAAAAATTGAACCTCCTGCAGTTGATAATCCAGCAATTATGTTTGGCAAATACTCTTCAGTAAGAGTATTTTTTGGCGCACCGTATACATTTAACATCGCTTTCGAAATAAATTCATTATTTATAATGCAATGATAAATTCCATTGGTGTCTTTTTGGTTGTTAAATATAGTCAGTTCACATTTTGATTCATCCAGAAAATATCGTCCAGTATCATAAGTTAAACTATCTTTCATTATCGGAATCATAGTTGGTGTAATCCATTTGCATGACTGTATTAGGATAGTTTCGGTATTGTTTTGAAACAATGGCATCAAAGTGACATTCTTACCATAGGCCAAGTAGTACATCCATGGAAAATCACTTGCCAAAATTGTTTTCAAACAAATTAATAAAATAAAAAAACCTTTTATCATTTTTATTTTCGCTCTATTCAATTAATTGTTTTTATGTTATATTCAGATTTTTCAAACTTCTCCAATTGTGATATTTATAAAGGTTTTAATTTAAATGATAAATTTATAGCATTAAAAAATTGAGTTAAAAATAAAAGTTGCAAAAACTTAATACAGAAATAGCGTTATTTATCTTATTTTAAGGTAAAATATAATTTTTTTAAAAAGCCAATAGTCTTTTTAAATGATGATAGTTTATTCAAATTAAAATAATAAAATTTAATCTTAATTTTGAAGGATGATTAAAAAAGATAATTTAATAAAATAAATTTCGTTTTATTTTTTTTTCGAAGATTTAAAGAAAAATCATCTAATCTTAAAAAACGAATATATCTCAAAGTTATTAAAATGATCATAAATAAACGAGAATTCAAATTAGTTAATTTTATTTCTGATAAGTTAAATTAAAGTAAAATTTAATATTTAGTCTTGAGAGTTAGACTATCCCTTAGTTAGTAACTAATTGCTATTTTTTTATATACATAAAAAAACTTTAAATTGTACAAACTATTTCTATTGACAATAAATTTTTTATATATAGTAAGATTGCTTAAACGGGTGACCTTTTTTTTTTTATTTTTTGTTTCAGTTTTGTTTGAAAACTCCAAATTCATTAACCAAATTAAACCGAAATTTCCGACTCACTTAGGTCTTGGTACGGGTTAACTCAGAATCGACTAAATAAAAAATAATTTAATTTAAATTTTGTTTTTTATTGATAGCTTAAGCAGAAGGCGTGCAATATCATGCTTATCTGAGCTATTTGGTATTTAAGTTTCTTCTGAAAATTTAATTTAGTGCATTAAAACATTTAGGCAAATAGGTAATTTGGTAATTTTTCGGACCTTTTACAAAAACATAAATTTTGACGTTATTGATGAGGTCTTATGAAAAAAGTATTGTTATTTTCGGAATACTCGAATCTACCTATAATGCTGCTTTTAAGACAAAATATTTATTTTTATTTTGCCTTAAAATTCAATCGAAAAAACATTCAACCCATTCACTCATTAAATAATTACCCCATCACAATATAGTTTTTTAAAAAAGATTATTTCTTTTTTTTTTCAATTTTCACAAATTTATCGATATAAAACCCTCCAAATATTTTTCCTTATTTACTTTATTCATGTTCATAAAAGAAAAAATCTTGAATAAATTAACTTAAATTTATTCATTTTCTGAAATTTTGAAAAAAAAAATTTAACTTATCATTTTCATTAGGTCAAAAATTAGTATTTAGTAAATATATTTCCTGGATTCTCATTTTTTAAGAATTAAAAAGAATATAATGATTTATTTAAAAACGTATTTTAATTTAATAAAAGTTTTTTTATTTTTGAATTTTGTTATAATTTTAAAATAATTTATATTAATTAAAGAATGCTCATTTTTTAAAGAGTGAAGCATATAAGATTTTTCTTCACTTTAAAAAAAATATTTAAATAAGCTAGTTAGAAAAAAAATTAGGAAAAGGTAAAAGTTCTAAAGATTATTTAGAAAGTAAATTTTTTGATTTTAAAATTTATCTGAAACAAAGATTGATAAGAAATTTTTTTAAAAATTTTGTTATCACATTTGAAATAATTTTCTAAAAGTTGAAAAAAAATTAAACAAGAATTTTATGAAAATTTTGAAATTCCTTTTCAATTATCTAATCTAAAAGATATCTTAATTTAAAAAAATCCAAAGCGTCAGCACAAGTATTTAAGCAATAAGCTAAGGCAAAACCGTTTTTATCTTTTTTTTCTTCTTTTTCATTTAATCATTTAATTCAATTAAAAAGATAAAGATATAAAGTAATTCACAGACATAGTACTGTAAACAACAGTGTATGTCATCAATTGTGCCATCTTTATTTATTCAATATACTAAACTAAATTCTTTTCTCAAAGACTCTAATAAACATATAAATATTGCAAAAAAAAAACAATTGATTATTTGGGTATATCATTATTTTAAAAAAATTTGAATTTATGCATAAATTCAAAAAAATCTTTTTAATTGACCTAAACAATAGGAGTAACAAAAATTAATTTTAATACATTTTTTAATTGATAATTTGATTAATTGATATTGAATTATTAACAACTGACATTTTCATTGACTAAAAAAATAAACAGATTTGACCTTGTTTAAATTTTTCTGAATTTTATAAAAAATTTTCTGGATGATTTAATTACCAAAAATAATTTTGAATTTTTAGTTTTAAAAAAAAATCTGAATTGATAAATGAAAAATATCATTTTAATTAGAATTAATAGTCTTCATAAAAAATTTTCAAAATATTTTCGTTCAGTACATTGTTGTTTTTGCTATTTTTCACTACAAAATCATGTTATCTAATTAAAAAAACTAAATTTTTTAAAAAATATTTTAATGTTCTTTAAATCAAAAATCATCAGATTTTGATTGTATCCTGAAAATTATAAGGATGTTTTTTGTGTGCTTATGTTGTTTTTCTTTTCATTTTAAATTTTAACAAGATGATGACTTTTTTTAAATGAAAAAAATTTTTGTGTATAATTCAAGTACGCAGAAATAAATAATAAGAATAGATAGAAGTAATTTTTGTGATTTACTCTCGCTGTTATTTTTTCACAATATTGACGGGTGAATTCACGGTTTCAATTTTTTGAGAAAACAAAAATAATTAAAAAAAAAACTAATTTTTTTAATTTTAGTCTTTATCAACTTGATCGTATATTTTTATTATTTCTGTAACAACTCATTGAACATACTAGTAAAATAAATGACAAAATGAATATTTTGGTCAAAATTTGTTATTGAAAAATTTGACATAGTAATTTTATAAACATAATTGAATAAAATAAAAATTAAATAATTAAATTAATTTTTAGGAAATTTAATCTTGATTGATCATTGGGGTATTAATATATACTAAAATAGTTAAGAAATTTAAGTTGAAGATTAAATCTAGAAGGCCTAGTTGGCTTATTCATCAAATTAAAAATTGTTTTATCTTCACGCTTGAATGAGATCACAAATGGCCAAATTTTATTTTGCTTTTTGTTAATTTTTAAAAAAAAATTTGCTGGCTATTGGTTAAATTAAATACTAATCAATTGTTAAGATATGGTACAGACCCAAATGACGTGAAAATAAAAATGTAATTAAAAATTTTTTCTTCTGTCTAGTAACGAAAAATCAAAAAGTGAAACACTAGGACTATATAACAAAAAATAAAGTTTTTCTTCTTGAACAATTTTTATAGAGCTGAAAGAAAAATTGTGAGATCCTTTTGTATTTATTTTTTATCTAAATTAAATATCCCATCGGCGGAAAGTTGTTGAATTTTATCTTAATTTTCTTTTTCGACAAATTTTCATGTCCTATATTAATTTTTTTTTTATTTTAGACAAAAAAAATGAAAATTCTCTTAAATTTCTAGGTTTTTGTTATAATTTCTTATTTATAGTATATAAGCTTTGCGTATTTTCCAAAACATGAGCTACAATTATCCAATGTTCATGCATAATCAAGTGCCATCTCAAAACTGCGTATTTCAATCTAATTTTCGGCCGCACACCATTTCGGTTAGGTCGAATGCAAACCAAGATTTGGACTATTCTCATTACATTCAAGATAATGAATACAAAACGCTTCCTAATCGCTATTCAATGTACAATTACGAATATGTGCCAGATGCTAAATTGCAAAATAAACATAACAATCGATCAAAAAACACTGAGAAATATTTTTCCTCCATGACACCTAAGGTATCAAATCTTTTTGAGAAAAATTTAAATTTTTCATCTATTGATTCTGAAAAACTCTCTAATGAGCCAAAAGAGTCAAAAACAATAATTGGAGAACTTGAAAAGAATGCAAAAGAAAACTCAGGCAATAAATCGGACAAAACTGAGTCTAAAAAGACCAAAGTACCGATTTCATTCATTGAATTTAGTAGGAATTCTGTTAGCCTTAGGCAAAAAGAGACCAACAATAAATCTAATTTAAGTTCATTGAGTACCGAATCTTTGATAAAAACATATTCTAAAAAAAATTATGATAACCATCAATTTGAATGTAACAAACAATATCTAAACCCAGGCACTATTTACAATAAAAAGGGAGAACATTTTGAGGAAATAGCTTGCAAAATTAACTCTTTATTCGATAAACAAAATGTTGATTCTAAAAAAATTGATTTTAATTACAATAAATTTATGTACTATAATCGATTAGAGGAGCAATATTCTAGTGATAACTCCGATGAAAAAGTTAACAATTTAGATAACTTAAAAAATTTTTTCAGAAAATCAACATCACTTTATTATGATAGTGGCATATGCGGATCGAATTCAACATACGTGAAAGGTTTGAGAAATTGTGATTCATCCAATTTAGAAGACAAAACTTTCACTGAAAACACAATAATTAAAAATGATTCTAATGAATTGGCAAAAATTTCTCAAGCAAATAATAAAATTTCTTCTTCATCCTTGTCGTCCGAAATGTCATCAAGCTCCAATTTTTCCTCGTCTTTTTCAACAACTTCCAAACAAAGAGACCGAATGAATGCTATGTTTAAATCGATGAACTTAAAAACTCCGAATCGGATCAACCAAAAAACATTTAGAACTTCCATGAGAGAGCTCTCAAAAAAAGTAGATTTGCCCATTATTAATTTAAGCGACTCAAAATCAAGTGGAAAAAAAAGTCCAACTGAAAGCCAAGTTCAAGTTAATTCAGCAATTGAAACAAGCAGAGCTGATTTTACTCCTAATTTACTTAATAGAGTCAACTTATTTAAAAATGGTAAACCAATAGTAAGAAATAGCAAGGTGCCACCTTTGCCTCAAATAAATTACAACAATAATGTTTGCTTTGGGAAAAATATGCAAAGTGTTTCGGTACAAAATGCTGATTTGATTCTTAATTCATCTGATTCAATTCACAGACCAAGTTTGAGCCGAAATAAGCAGAATTCAAAATATTTTTCATCTAATTTAAACTTGAATGCTGATAATTTTCCAAATCAAAAAGAAATAAGTAAAAAAAAAATTTTTTTCTATGTTTAATTCTAAATTCAAAATTAATGTTTTAAAAGCAGGCCATCGAAATAGTTTTTGTTGTAACAAAACACAAATAAATAATAAGAACAGCAATAAAATTATCGATCAAATAAATGGATGCCAAAAATTTAGGATTGTAAGCAAAGGTGAAAAAAAATGCCTTGCCTTGAAAGATTTTATTGGATTGTATTCTGAAAATTTGAACTTAATTAAAGTATGATCATGTTTAATATGATTTGAATTTAATTATTCAATTACAAAATTAAAAACAAATTTAAATTTAGTATTTTAAAAATTTTGGAAGAAACTATATAATTATATAATATTTGATATAAATTCTTTCTATTAAGTATATATATATTTCTATTAAATAGTTTAATAAAGATTGGAACAATAAAAAAGCAAATCACATATTAAAGTTATGGGAAATTTTTTTCATCAAAACAGAAAAAAATGATTCTAAATGTTTGTTTTTTTATGAACAGGATTTCACAAGACTTAACTATGTGTAACAAAGTATAATTTAGAACATCTCCTTCAAATTCTTTGCAAAACTTAAAGAATTTCTGCAAAAAATTCACTATTTCAAATTCAAATTTTGTTACCTACTATGTCACAATATTTTAGACCTAATAAAATTTTAAATCATGATTATAGTAAAGTTAAGTGGTTTATTGCGGCGCATAATATAAATGCGAAACATCACAGATTATGTGCAAAAACTATAATCAAAGTTTTGGTCTATTTAGCTCAGATAAGCATGATATTGAAAGCCTTCTGCTTAAGCTATCAACAAAAAACAATAATTAAATTAAATAATTTTTTATTAAGTCGATTCTGAGTTAACCCTAACCTAGACTTAGGTGAGTCGGAAAATTCGGTTTAATTTGGTTAATGAATTTGGAGTTTTCAAACAAATCTGAGACAAAAAATTGAAAAAAAAGGTCACCAGTTTAGGTCATCTTACTTTAATAATTTTATTAAGTAATATAATTTTTTAACAAAAATTTTAAAATCTAGTAAATTAAAAATTAAAAGATGCATTCATTTGAAAAATCTATTCAAGAGATACGAGGATTTTAAAAATTTTTTTTGTTGCTTCTAATCTTAAAATAGTACAAGTCAAAACTTTTAGATGACTTTAAAATGCTGTTTTTAAAAATTTCTAATACTGAATTGATCTTTCTAGAGTTTTTATTAATTTGCTAATGAGATCCAGTTTAGTTTACAATTAAGTTTTTGCTTTTGATGATAAATATTCACATACAGTACGTTTCTAAACAAAGTAGATAGTTTTTATTGCATTGCTTAAGCAGCCTAGCGCAGCTATAGAGCATATGCTTAAGCAAGGTATCTACTTTGTTTAGAAACGTACTCTCAAAATAAATTTTAATGACTTATTGAAAAAGCCTTTAATATAAATCTGAAAAAAAGGAAAAGCAAAGTTGCTTCAGAAATTTAAGTAAATTCAATGATTTTAAGTTTACTTTATTTTAATTTTATGTAGAACACAACAACTTTGAAAAATAGTTAAGTTTATTTATATCCTGCTAAATTTTATACAATTATTTATCGGACCTATCATTTTTTAAACTTACTTGCCTTTCGCAAACTTGAATTTTTTTAAAGACAAGTCAAAATTGTAAAACTAATATGATTAATATTTAAATTTGATAAATTTTTTCATAGGGTGAAAATTATACTCTCATTAGTCGAAATGAGGATGACTGGTGTTATGTCAGGGATAAAAATGGTAACATAGGATGCGTACCTGGAACTTATCTAGAGATTATTAACGAAGAATTCGATTTAACTGATTCTAACAGGATGTCACATCTGGAAAAAGAGTACTCATTTGTTTTTATAAATAATTTATTAATCAAAATATTTAATTGACTAGTTGGTTTCATGGAAATATTAGTAGAAGTGAAGCTTATACATTGCTAGTTGGAAATCAAAATTTTGGTGGCACTTATTTGGTTCGGTATAATTCCACAGAAAAGGGAAAATTTACTCTTTGTGTATATAAAAAGTATTATAAAAGACTAATTTGACCAGTGTTGGGTAATGACAGTGACGGCTGGATACAGAACATTTTTTTTCTAAATTTTAAATTTTTCTCAGTTCTTTTATGTATCGAATTTTTATATTTGAAAATTTTTTAAATTTTATTTTTTTTTACCAAGATTTGGCGTTCTAGTGGCCGTCACTGACGGGACCCGATACTAAATTTGACGAAAACTTTATTTTTTTTTTTTACTTTCAGTGGAAAAGTATATAATTACAAGATCAATTTTGAAAACAAACAGTATTTTATTGATGCCAAATACAAATTTAAGAGTTTAGTTGATTTAATTGAATTCTATCAAAAAAATCAAGCAGGTTAATTTGATTAAAGACGCTATTGAAAATAAAAAAAAAAGCTGAATATTATTTCTATTATAGGTCTGATTAGTAGTCTTAAATATCCAGCTGAAAAAAATTTTATTGACAAGAAAACACTTTTGGAAAGCTTGGAGACTGTTTACCGTAAGAAAAATTTGATTTTTAAAACTCTTAAATTGACTTTAAATTTAAGGAAAATTTGAAATTAATAGGAAAGACATTGAATTTCATGAAAAAATCGGCTCTGGTCAATTTGGAATAGTTTTAAAAGCTGAATTTAAAAAAAGAAAAATCGTGGCTGTTAAAAAAATGAAGCCTGGTTCTAAAGAAGACGAGATGAATTTTAATAGAGAAGCCGAATTTATGATGTAAAAAAAATTAATTTTGAAATAATTTTCTAATTTTTTTTAAGGAAATTACAAAATTTACAAGTAACACAACATCAAAATTTAATGCAACTTTATGGTCTTAGCAAAGACTTTGACGATTCAATTCTCATAGTTACTGAATTTGTTCGCTTTGGTATATTGTTTACATTCAATTCAATATTATTTATTTGTTTTAAAGGTTCTTTATACAACTATTTACTCAAAAACAAAGAAAGAGTAGCTAGTTCAAAGAACAGATTTATAAGGCTGATGAATATTTGCATTGATGTATGCGACGGAATGGAGTATCTTGAATCTCACAACATAATTCATAGGGATCTAGCAACCCGTAACTGTTTAGTTGGCGAAGGTGAAGTTATTAAAGTTGCCGATTACGGTTTGGCTAGGTTTACAGACGATTGCTACATTGCTCATCCTCAATCTCAATTCCCGGTTAAATGGTCCGCACCAGAAGTAATCAAGTATAGAAGCTATTCTTCAAAATCAGATGTTTGGTCATTTAGTTGGAAAATTTTAATTTTAAGAGATAAATTTCTAATTTACTTTCCTAGGTTGTCTTATGTACGAAGTATTTACCTTGGGAAAAATGCCTTATGGAGGTAGCACGGCTAATTCTGTCGCAGCCAAGCAAATAATATCCGGAATAATTCCCGAAAAACCGGTCTACTGTCCAGTTAGTTTGTACGAGTCTATAATAAGAAGAGCATGGAACAAAGTAATCTAATAATCTTTTAATTTAATAAAACTAGTCAGCTTTCTTTTAAGAGTCCAAAAGATAGACCATCGTTCAAGGAATTGTTGAAACTTTTGGAAAATTTTACATAAATTTTAAGCTAAAAATTTTATTTTTGTAAAAATTTAAATTTTATCCTAATAAAAGCCACTTTATTTTAATTTTTATTTTGTTTCTCAAATTTTTTGACAAGACAAAAATTAACTTTATATTTGCTCTCAAAAACTAACTTACAAAACAAAATTTCAAATTTTTTTCTGTATTAAAATTATTTCACTCTATTCTAATTTGAAAATATTTTCGAACAAATTAGTCAACTAATTTTTTTGGTTATTATTGTTAAAATGAGCGAACAAGTTGAAATGGAAGAGGAATCAACCGTGGTCGGAACGACAAATCAGACTGAAAAAAAGCGTTTTGAAGTTAAAAAGGTTCGAAAAAGCAAAAATTTAATTTGAAATTAAATCATATTTTTTTTAGTGGAATGCTGTTGCACTTTGGGCATGGGGTAAGGATTCTTTATTAAATCAAAATTTAAACCATGCTATTTTTCTAGATATTGTTGTTGATAATTGTGCCATATGTCGAAATCACATCATGGATTTGTGTAAATCGTTTATTATTATTTGTCTGCTTTAAATCTTTTAAAATATTAAATAATTTAATAGGTATCGAATGTCAGGCTAATCAAGCATCTGCTACAAGCGAAGAATGTACAGTCGCTTGGGGTGTTTGTAATGTAAATTAAATTTATTATTAAAAATCATTATTTTCAAAAAAAACTAACATACATCGAAATTTTTTAGCACGCTTTTCACTTTCATTGCATTTCAAGATGGTTAAAAACAAGACAAGTCTGCCCTCTCGATAATAGGGAATGGGAATTCCAAAAGTAAATTAAAATTTTCAATTTATAAATGTAGAAATTTATTTAATTTTATTTTAGGTATGGACATTAAATTTATTTAAAAAAATTGTTGACTAAATCGATCGAGAGATCTGTGATTTTGGTTTCGTGAATTATAAAATATAACAAACATTTATTTTATTAATGTATTTTTCAAATCGATATCAATAAATTTTGCATTTTTACCATTTTTTTAATCAAATATTATTAAATTAACAATTTTTTTAAAAAATATTTGCAACAGTGCAACTTAAAAAATTTCAAAGAACAATATTTGATTTTTCTTATATTTCAGTTTTTCTAAGTAACTTTTCCTAAAAAATAAAAGAGATTGTATTTTCACGCTTTTGGCAAAACTTTTTTTAAACAATAAATATTCTTTCATGGATCAAATTAGTATTTGAACTTAAATTTATACTTGTAGTTAGAGTTGAAAATTGTCTGAGTTAGCCACTTAGCTGTTAAAAATTGGTATTTTAATGACCGTTTTAGAAAATGAAATTTTAAAAAAATTTAATTGAATATTTTTTTTAAATTTAAGACAAAAGAGTATCATTTGTACACATTAAGTCTGCAAGCTTTTAGACTTTTTGTCGAACTTTTAGAGGACCAACTTGTCAACACTAGCCTCAATAGTTGAACCACAAAAAGTATCACGTTCTAGAGGACAAGAACAGAAAAAAAAACAGCGTTTGAACTTTTTTTTTCTGCTATGTTTTGTTTAAAACAGCATCAAATGTTTAAAAAAAATTAAAGCCTTGGTATTTGTCAAGATGAAAAGAATACTTACTTAAAATGTAATTTTCGATAGAAAATCAATTTTTAATATTGTTTAAGCATTTGTTCGCATTTTTTTTTATTATTCATACATGTTATAGTCAATTTTTATTTAGATTTAAATAAATGATTTAAGATTTAATTCAAAATAGTATTTTTTAATTTTTAGTTCAGTTTTCTCAATAAACGCTCACATTTAAACAGCATTTAACCAGTGTTTTTTGTCTGCTTGCGTTTCCTCGAGTTAGATTTATATTAATTTGTAATAATTATTATCAATAAAAAATTTTTATTCTATATAAAATTCAAGCAAAAAAGTATATCTAAAAGCAATTAAAAAAACTTTAATTATAAATAAAAATTTGAATTTGAATTTATAAGTAATTAAATCAATAATTTAAATATAAACTTGAAATAAGTTTCTTTTTTTTCCCAAAAATAACTTAATCAATTTACAGTAAGAAGTTGCAGTAGTGAAATTATAAAAAAAATCTAACAAAATATATGAAACAATTTGAGAAAGTAACGCGATTGCTTTAGACTGTAATTCTAAAAAATCGATCGGTCAATCAATAATCGTATCATAAGACAATAAAAGAGTCGACAATAATTAATTAATTATTCACAACAACATATCTAAAACTAGATGTCAATCCCGTTCAAAATTAACGAAAACAAAATATTTCCATTTTAATTTAATTTAGCCTCAAGTGTATCTTGAAAATTTTTTTCTGATAGGTGATTTTTCCGGAGCAAATTTAGGAAACAAGCTGTAAACAAAAGCACATTTCACCTTGACATTGTTGAGTATTTTATTTTTTAAGTTATTTTTTTTATCTAAAAGCTAGTTTAGATTTTACTATAAATTATGCAGTAGAAATTAGTCAAACTATTTTTAATCTTAAAAAATAAAACAATAGTCAAAATGAAATCATCAAGTTTAATACTAGTGACATTTTGCTATCTCAGTTCTTTTGTATGTAAATTGTGCCTAGCAGGTAACTAAATTTTTTTTATTAAACAAATAAGAATCTTTAGAAATTATTGATAAATTTTTGTTCAAGAGCATGTGTTTACAGATGCACACATTCCGTTGAAAACATATGAAAAATTAGATTATGAAAATTTTCATTTTAAAACAGATACATCTCGTTCAAAGAGAGATACACAATATTTAGAGAATTTTTATTTTGCGCCAAATCGCTTGAAATTTCGAGCATTTAACAGAAATTTTAGCTTAATATTAAGACGAGAAGTTAATATTGTTGAAAATAACCTTCAAATAGAATTAAGGTATTCAAAAAAACCAAGTGAATATTTAAAAGATTCTTTTTCTTCAAATTATTTTCGCGGTAAAGTCGAAAACGAGTCATATTCGGAGGTTATCGTTTATTATGAAAAAAGAGAAAATTTAAATCCTGATGAACAACCGTTGATTTTCGCCAATATTCGAACTATTGAAGGAACTAATGAGACAAATTATTACATTGAACCATTTCAATCGAATACTGGCAATAGTTCAAAGCTTAAATTTTTGATCTACCGAAGTCAAGATGTTGAATCCAATGTTTTATTAAATGGAGTTTTTAAGTAAGTAAAATATTAGTAGTAAAAATAATACCTTGAAAGAAAATTTTTATAAAAATTTTAAATTAATAAATAGTAATATCATCTAATCAGTTTGTAGCAAAACTAGTTTGATCTTTAAGTCAAATTAGATATATTTTTATGTATTCAAATTTTATTGTTTTGAGCATGAAGAGCTTTGCTCTGCATAACTATGAAGTCATGATGCGTGAATATCAATTTATTTTAGAATGAAAAGCAAATAGACAAATGTAAAATTTATTAATTCACAATTGACAAAAATGTGATAAATAGCATTTCGTTTTGGTTAATATTTTTGTTTTTATTAAAAACTTGGCAAGTACTTATAGGAATTAAAAGATTAAAAATCTTTTTTCAATTAATTAAATGAAGATTTTTTTTTTTATTTTAAATGTAAAAGAAATTAATTAAAATATCATATTTTTATTATTGGAATAATTCTAGGGATATTCCCTAGATAGTTTGGAATTTTTTTTAAACCGATCTTTGGGTTAGTGAAAGATGTATTCTTGTTTTTAGTAACACTAAAAAAACAGCAAAATCTAATGAGAATGGTTTTTTAAAGTTTTTTTATCTTTTAAAAACAAGTTTAAATTTTCTTATCATATTTCTTTATGTTCTGTTCTATTAAAGAAAATATATTTGTCCCTTTTCTTTCATATCATATGGATAAAATTTGACACAGAGGTTAGTGTATTGATCATCTACACTTCAATTATTACCCAGTCGAAACCGTTCCCCCATTTTTTGATGGAAAGAGTTTAAACATGCGCCCTGTATTGCAGAGTTATTTTGAAGATTTTTCCACTCTCAGCCGGTTTTGAACATTCTATTCTACACACAAACCATTCTACTTAATAGACTACAATAATAAAACACTAAATATGAAGAGCACAAAAATTTTAATTGATAAAACTTGTATACTATATTTTAGCAATATATTAAAGAATTTTTTCAAAATTCAAAAAGAAAATTTCTACTATTTAGGGATCTCAACACTAAAAGCACGAAGTATTTTTTCACGTTTTTTTAAATCAAAAATATTTTAAAAAAAACTTTAATAATTTTATTAAGTAATATCATTTTTTAAAGAAAATTCTAAAATTTTTATATAAATCAAAAAAGATATTTTCATTTGAAAAATCTAGTCATAAGATACGAGAATTTAAAAATTTTTCAAACAGTCAAATTGACTCCTTTGATGCTTCTAGTGTTAAAAAATATTATAAAAAAATCTTAAATTGCTATGATTTTTAGGACAACCTAAGATTTATTTGAGAAATTTTAAATGAAAATCTTTTAAGATCTTAGTAGGAGTATTAGTAGTATAAACTGAAGCTTAAAGGTTATCTAAACATGACTGTAAAGAGCTGAAGCAGTCGCTTCTTTTTGTTTCGCCATCAAGTCTCCGGAATCTCTTAAATAAGTTAAAAGAAATTATTTACAAGATCTCATCTTAGTTAACTTAAATCACAAAAAGAAAAAATATAAGAAAAACCCAGATATATCTTAATATAGTTTCAAATTTTTATTATTTTACTTTTAGGGAATTCATCTGCAGATATTTTGTATTATTTTCAAATTTAACACTAGAAAGTCCGGCTGATTTTTCATTAAAATTTCAAATTAAGTTATCAAGATAAATTAAACATTTTGAATGAACTAGAAGGAAATAGATTTTTAAATAATTTTCATTAATTAAAGTTTAGGAAAGAAAGATTGGGAAAAATTTTTTAATTGTTGTATCACACAAATTCAGAAGATCTAGCAAATAAAGATTAAGTGTATTTTGAATATTTGATTATCCGCTCTGAAGATTTTACATGATCTCTTGAACATTTAGTAAATTTTATATTTTAAATTTTTAGTTTAAATAATTCAAATAAAATTGATTGAATCCTTTTTAAAGTCACTGTATATTTATGGTTTTGTATGATCCGAGACTGAGCTTGACTAATAAATTATCTTGAACTTCATAGGATTTTAGTCAAGACTTGTAAAGAATTCTTTAAAGAATCCTTGAGAGATCTTGTCTAAGGTCTTATTAGAAGTTAATTTGAAATTCCTTCATTTAAATTAAGAAATTACGCTATGTGTCCTAGTTTTTTCAATCTTCAACTATAAAATATTAATAAGCCTGAATCTCACATGAATTGCAACTCTTAGTTTCAATATGGTCTTTAAATAAAACATTAACATTATAAAAAATGAGCTAAAATCAAGAGAGTTTAAATGGCATTTTAATTGGAAAAAATATGTTTTTGAATAACTTTGATACTTTTATATAATCATATAATCTGAGAATTTTATCTTTTGAGACAGCTTTTTTTAGTCAAAGGTTTTTGACAGAAGATTTTAATGAAATTGATGAAATTATTGGCTTTGATAATTTTTTGAATAAATTTTGTCATTATAATTTAATTTATTAATTAAAAACAAAAATTTTGATATTAGTATTAAAGTAACTATTGTTAGTAGCTTTCTGAATTTTGTCTAAATTAAATATTAAATTTAAATATGTAAAAATTGACTTGTTTCAATTATTAACTAGATAAAAATATTTATCATTTTAGTACGACTGTTTGTCATTCTAAGTATGCAAATGGCTTTAATCACAGCTATAATGAAAAGATTTTTTCTGAATTCAACAGTCGAGCAAAGCGACAAGATGATTCCAAAAATATAAAGAATAGATGTCACTTAGCTTTGGTTGCTGACCACAGATTTTACAAAGAAATTGGCAATTCAAACGACAAGCTAATTACTGCTTATATGGTTGTGATTTACTGTTATCTAAAATCTAGCACCAAACAATCTTAAAACATTTATAGAGAAGATTTTCTGGTGCTTTTAAATTAAAATTAAGAATATTATTTAATATTTTATTTTTAAGATGAATATAATAGTATCAATAAATAATATTTTTACTCGAACTAAATGGATCTTGGATGAAGGACAACCAGACTCTAACTATGGTTTTTCAATTGAGAAAATAATAATTCACAAAGAGCCCACTATAGATGTGTATGATCATTATAACAATAAGAATAGTTCAACAAATGCAGACACAATTTTGAGTGTAAATGAAATGAAATTCAAATGAAATTTTTATTTATTTATGAATTTATTCTAAAGCTTTTTGGTAAAGAAGATTGGAGCAGTTATTGTCTAGCCCACCTTTTTACTTTTCAAAAATTTGAAAACAGTGTGCTAGGTCTAGCTTATGTAAGTTCACCTTTGCCATATTCAGCTGGCGGAGTTTGCTCTGAACCACTTGCTTTCAAAGAAATAACTTATATAAATACAGGTGTTAGTAGTTACAGAAGTATTTCTAGCAAACAAGGACGATTGCTTCAGAAAGAGGCTGAGCTTGTTACTGCTCACGGTAAAATTAATTTTCAAAGATAAATAATAAACTAGACTTTAAAATAAGAATTGGGTCATAATTGGGGATCTGAACATGATCCAGCAACGCCTGATTGCTTGCCGAGCGAAGGTGGAAATTATCTTATGTGTCCTTACGCAAACAGTGGTAATGATAAAAATAACATGGTAATAGAAAAATAAAATTTTTAAAATAAATATCATTAAAAATATTGCCAAAAAATTAAAGTATTTTTCACCCTGTTCTATAAATTGGATTAGCCGAATTCTTAAAAGTTCTAAGACAAACTGTTTTAAACCAGAAAGCTCAGGTTATTGTGGTAATGACCGGATAGAAGCAGGCGAAGAGTGTGACGGAGGTTTCAAAGGTCGTCAAGGGCTTGACAAATGTTGTGAATATAATTGCAGATTGAAACCTGGAGCACAGTGCAGTGATAATAACCACTATTGTTGCAATAATTGCAAAATAGCTCCAGCTAATTTTTCCTGCTATTCTAGTCCAAATTATTTTGAATGTTTTTATGACACCAGTTTTTGTGATGGAATAAATAAAGATTGTCCATCTCCTAAAGCAAAGCCAAAAGATACATCATGTAACTCATATGATTTTGGAAAGTGTAGTGAAAACGGAAGATGCAATTCATTGTGCAAGCAATTAGATGATTCATTTGATGAATGCAAATGCAGAGAGCCGAGCGAAAAGTGTATGCTGTGTTGCAAAAACGTTTTTGAAAATGGAGAGTGCAAACCAATCGGAAGTATTTTTTATCAGTATTATAATTCACCTGTTTATTTGTCGGATGGAAGAGCTTGTTTAGATGGAATTTGTGAAAAAGTAAAATTCTAAATAAAAGATTTTTAAATTTTTTTATTTTTTGCATATTTTTACATAGAGAAAATGTATTCCAAAAGTAAAAGATCACATAAGTAGATTTTGGAAAGTAATACAAAAAGGATCGATAAACGCATTTGGTAATAAAAGTTTCTATTTTTAAAACAATTTTAATTTTTATTTTATTTCTAGTCAAATTTATGAAAAGAAACATTGTTGCATCAGTAATAATCATTACTCTTTTTATTTGGGTTCTATCGAGCTGTTTTATTCACTTCTTTTTTGTAAGAATAAAATCAATTATTTTTTTCCTCAAAATTAATTTAATTTTTCAAGGACAAAAAAGTTAAATCCGAACGTAGACTGAAAATAAGCAAAGAGCAGGAAAAATATAGATTGAACAATGATGAATTATTGAATCTTAATAATTAACATGAAATAATTTTTTATGTAAGTTGTTTGTTTAAAATTTAATTTATTCTAAAGTATTCTCGAATTTTTCTCGTAAAAAAATTGAACTAAAATTTTTTTAAATATAAAGTATTAATTCATTGTGAGATTTAGCTGATAGAAAATACATTAGATTTGGCGTTTTTAATTTCAAAACAATTGGAAAAAAAAATTTTTTTTTCATATAAAAAATTTTCTAAAATAGCAACTTGTACATTACGTTTCTAAACAAAGTAGACAGCTTGCTTAAGTACATGCTCTAGAGCTGCGCTAGACTGCTTAAGCAGTTCCACCGCAAAAGCTCTTTTTTTTTATTTTTTTTTTAATTTTTATTGAATTTTACCATGCCCAGGAGGTATTATTAATAAGAGTTGATTTAAAATTTAGACCAATTTTTTGACGAAGACCTGTCATCAGGTAAAAATAAAAAAATTCCCCAAATCATGCAATTTTAAGTTTGTGAGCGACTTATTTTAGACACCTTTCACATTTTTTTATTAAATTAAAAAAATTTAAGAAATGAATTCTAAAAAAGAAAAAAAAATTTACATGCATTTTGAAAGTAAAATCTATTCAAAAAATGTACTACTTGCTTTTTTAGTTTTGATTCAAAGTTTTTGATTTTTCTATAAATGTGAATTTAATATCAAATCATTTTCTACAATATCCCAAAAAGATGAATTTCTCAGTTAATTAATAATTTAGGTAAGTTAGGTATTTTTTGAGTCATTTAGAGTCGAATTTTTCTAATAAAGATTAATAAAAATCATTTTCTGTCAAATACATGAATTGCAACTTTTGAAAACATAGTATTTTAAAGGTCCACTGTTACAATTGCTATGAATGTCTTATTTATCACGGTGAGCATCATCTAAAAATATGACAAAGTTTTAAAATTAGAAATGGAAGAAAGTATTTGAAATTCTTAGGGCAAGAGTATTCAGATTCAATGCAATTTTTTAACTAGCTGAAAAAAATTTGAATAAAGATACGCGTAATTACATTATTCATATATAGAATCATCAAAATCAAAAATATTGACCTTTAATTTTTAAATTTTTAACTTAAATTGTGATTCAGAAACAATTGACTAACTAAATAAATTTTTAGCGCTAAGTTTTCTTTTTCAAAATGATTTAGATTTTTTTTTGTAAGAAGTTACAAATTTCGAATATTTTGTTTAGTATAAATTAAAAAATTTCAAAATAAATTTTTTTAGACTCAAATTTTTTACATTTTTAGCTGAATGATAAACAATGACATGTCAAAGATTATAATTTTTAAACGTATGAGATTGATTAAAAAAAATTAATACAGTATTGAATTTTATGGATTTTTTTTTAAATTTATTCCATGTTTATTTTCTTCTAAATGTTTATTTTTGCACTCAACAAATTTGTTATGATAAAACAATTTTTTAAGAATATTTTTTTACAATCATGGTTCAAAAAATAAAAAATTTTAACCAAGCTATATACGAAAATAATTTATTTCAAATCGTCTAATCGGCACAAAGCTTCAATTTGCAATTACATACATCAAAGCAAAATAAAGTTATCAAAACAAATCAAAATAAATACTGTGCTAATATTTTTTGCTAATAAAATTTTTTAAAAAAATTTAAATTTGGCACCACTTTTTTTTTAATTTGTTGGGATTAACAACCTGACTGACTGAGTATTTTTAAATTGAAATGTAATCACTTCTAGTAGATATTTAGATATTTTTGACCATGTTGAGTTCAAGTCTGCCAGCTAGTAGTGCCCTAAGCCAAACCACCAAGCGTCGAGTATGCTACTATTATGATAATCAAATTGGAAACTACTATTATGGACAAGGTCATCCAATGAAACCGCATCGCATCCGCATGACTCACAATCTGGTACTTAATTACGGTCTTTATCGTAAGATGGAAATTTACCGCCCTCATCGTGCTTCTTTTGAAGATATGACAAAATTTCATAGCGACGAGTACATTCGCTTTTTAAAAAACATCCATCCGGACAACATTAGCGACTATAACAAGCTTATGTCCAGATTCAATGTAGGGGAGGACTGTCCAGTGTTTGATGGTCTGTATGAATTTTGTTCAATTAGCTCAGGAGGCTCAGTCGCTGGCGCCATCAAGCTAAACAAACAAGCCACAGATATAGCCATCAATTGGGGTGGTGGTCTTCATCATGCTAAAAAAAGTGAAGCATCAGGATTTTGCTATGTTAATGACATTGTTTTGGCTATTCTTGAGCTACTTAAGTATCATCAGCGAGTGTTGTATATTGACATTGATGTGCATCACGGAGATGGAGTTGAAGAAGCGTTCTACACAACTGATAGAGTCATGACAGTCTCTTTTCATAAATACGGTGAGTATTTTCCAGGAACTGGAGATCTCAGAGACATCGGAGCGGGTAAGGGCAAATACTATGCAGTTAATTTTCCTCTAAGAGATGGAATTGACGACGAAGTATATCAGACAATTTTCGAGCCAGTCATGTCTAAGGTAATGGAAATATACAGACCTAATGCGATTGTTCTTCAATGTGGAGCTGACTCGTTGACTGGTGATCGATTGGGCTGCTTCAATCTCACACTTAAAGGCCACGGTCGCTGCGTAGAATTTATGAAAAGCTATAATTTGCCACTTTTGATTCTTGGTGGCGGTGGATATACCATCCGTAATGTGGCCAGAGCGTGGACTTATGAAACTGCAGTCGCACTTGGAGTCGAAATATCAAATGAACTTCCATACAATGATTATTTTGAGTATTATGGCCCAGATTTTAGATTAAATATTATCCCGAGTAATATGCCTAATCAGAACTCATCGGAATATTTAGACAAAATAAAGTGCAAGCTATTAGAAAATTTGAGGATGATACCACATGCACCAGGGGTTCAAATGAGCCATATTCCTGAAGATGCAATGAATGTAGATGATGGTGAACACATGGATGCTGCAGAAGACGAAGCGGCTGATAAACGAGGGGGCAGTCAGGCAATGAAAGACAAAAGAATTGCCAATGATCAGGATATGAGCGATTCTGAAGACGAAGAAGACCCTACTGTGGGTGAAAAAAGAAAAAATAGCGAAAATTACAAATCACTGAACAAAAAGAGATTAAGTGACAAAAAGTCTAATGGTGTTCATGCAGAAGCTGAAAAGGTCGAAGAACAAAAAATGGAAGAGACAAGCGAAAAAATTGAAGTCGATCCGGCACCAAGTGAGAAACCAACTGAAAATGCGGAAGTAGCTCAAGCCAAAACTGAATAGAGCTCAATTATTAATTATTTACTTTTCTTATTTTATATGGTCAGTTTATGTAAATCTTTCTAAAATTTTCCTAAAGGAAATGCATTTGTTTGTTTTTCAAAAAAAAAATAGTAGAAAAAATTAAAAATTGTAAATTTGTATTTAGATTTAAATTCTAACTGACTCTAAATAAATTCGGAGTAGATTTGGCTGGAAATTTTTGAATCATTTCTCTTTTAAAAATACTCTAGCATTTCTTTGAACTCAAACTTGATTATTGTAAAATAAATTTTTTTGTCTAAAATTGAAAAATTGTAAAATTTTCGATTTCTGTCCGAAATTAATTGTGAGTAATATCGCAGAATAGCCCATTGAAACTGTATCTAAGCTAAAATAATTAAGTTTTTTTTTTTGAATTGTAATCCAAGTTGAATGAATGAGTAAGATAGATCAATATTATAGAAAACTTATGCTGTCCCGTTTTTATCAAGGCGGTTGGGGCTCATATGAATATCTCAGCAAGTAATTGTTACTTTTTATTCATTTTTAATTACCAAAACAAACTTATAATTAAAACAATTTTTAAAATATATAATTAGGAAATTTAGATATTTTCACATTAATAAAAACAAAAATTCTAGGATTTTTTTTAATTATTGATAATAAATAAAAAAACTCAAAATTGTTTCAAATAATGCAAAATTAAAAACAAATTATTATTTATAAGCCAGTATAGCTTACGTGTTAGTCATACAAGTAGAGGATGGAAGGTTTAAAACCCGCTAAAGGTGGAAATAACTTAAAGATATCACTGCAATACGGGACCCGCTTAAACTTCTTTAATCAAAAAAATGGGAAACCGGTTTCGACCGGGTTATAATTGCGATATAGATGATCAACTCGATGCAGTAACCTCTGTGTCGAATCAAAGATATTGCTCAAAAAGGTACTGGAAAAGGAGATGAACACCTTCTCTTTTACACGCTAGGATAGAATAGGGTCAATTTATATATCTTATTATTATTTTGCTTTATTAATTAATGTTGATAATTTCATTTAATCAATAATAATTGTAAATGTTTTTATCATAATTGATCTTAATCATTAATTTTCTAATTTATAATAAAAAGCAGTCCTAAGTTAAGTTTAAAAATAATTATTTCTATTACTCATTTATGTTATTTTAAAAATTATTTTGAAAAAATTTTTTTAATAGTAGACTATAGTAGACTTTTCGTTTTTTTTGTTTCTACCGACCTTGTCCAATCTGTTTTTGAACTGATTGGTCGAACTTGCTGTGACAACCGACGTTGGCAGCGCATTCCAATTGTTCACTACTCGATTTG
>PJRA01000272.1:1044753-1080431 GCA_016987375.1 Brachionus koreanus
AACGCGATCAAACGCCTTCGATAAATCTAAAAATATTACCACAGCACTGAATCCTCTATTCAAGGCCTCAGTAATAATATCCAAGCTTTCATGCAAGTTGGTTACACAGGATTTACCCCGCATAAATCCATGTTGATGAATAGAAAGTAATTTGTGTTCCGATAAATGCATTACCATTTCATCCCTAATTAGCTTTTCCATTATTTTTATCAATATCGATAAAAGCGATATTGGACGATAGTTTTCAGGATTTGTTTTACCACCTTTCTTCGTATACTGGAGTAACATTAGTTATTTTCCAACATGCTGGTATCATACTCGAAAGATAACTTAAACAGAAAAGACAGCGGTTTACATAATACATCACTGCACTCTCTAAGTACATATGGATGTATGCCATCGGTGCCTATTGATTTGTTTCTGTCAAGCTCATCAAGTCTCTTTTTTATTGCAGTTGGACTGAAGACTAAATCTGGATTTACTATGCAATTTACTGGGGCTCTTAAGGGGAACTCTAGTTCACTATTTAACTCATCATCCGCTTTAAATGAGCTGAAAAAAATGATCATTTAGACAAGTTTTAGTCATTTAACTAATTTAGGTAAACCAAAACTATAGTCCACTATACATATTACTATATTCAATCCAGTACAATAACTGTAAATGTTTGTTTTTAACGCCACTCTAAAAATTCATGAACTTTGTTTTGATTCCTAAATAAAAATAATGTTTTCAATTTGGCATAAAATGAATATTAAAAATTTCAGCAATTAGGAGCAAACAAGGAGCAATTAAATCAAATCAAATTAAATTAAATTTAATAAATTTTTTTTTCATATTTTATTTAAGAATAAAAACTGAATGAATATTTTTCTCAAAATTGAGATCACTAATCGACTTTTTAAATAGATCGTAAATTAAAATATAAGTAAAACATCTTTTTTTATATATTGAAAATTCTTTTTCTTATTTGATATATTTATTCAAATTAAAAGTTAATAAATTAAATAAATTAATTATTTAAATTTAGAATTGTCAAATACAGAAGAAATATAGTCGGTCAAAGAGAAACATGTAATCAATTTTTGACAAATGATTACCCAGTGAAACTGGAAAAAGTAATTAAATAAATAGAGTTGTTCATGTAAAAAATTTGTAAAAATGTCCTTAAATGAAAATTTCGTTTTTAAAAGAACAGCTTTATTGACAGCTTTACATGAATTCTACAAAAAGTTGAAAATAAATTTTTTCATGAAATTTATTTTAAAACATAAACTTTAAAAAATTATTATTAAAAAAAAACTCTCCTGATTTCTGAATTTTTTTTTAAATTTTGTAAAATTATAATAAATATATTTCGATTAAAATAAGGTTGACTAAAATCGATATCTCAAATTTTATTAACAAGGTGTTGAGTAAAATTTTTTAGAATTCATGAATGCTAATAGCTCTGGAATTATACAAATATAAATAAATTTTAATTGTATTTATCTAGGAAATAAAGCTAAAAGAAAGTACAATTTTAGAAGGAAGTTTTGTTAGCCCTTTTACCCATTTAATTCCAGAATTAATGCCAGAAGAAATAAGACACTGCAGGTATTCATGTATTTCATTTTTTTTTAGTATTATTTAAAAATGAAATAAGATTTCAGTTTTTAATACCAAAAAATTGGAATAGTCGTCATAAACCTGTTGTACTGCATTTTGCAGGAACAGGTGATCATAAATATTGGCGTAGACGTGTTTTTTTAGCAAACCCACTCTTGGAACAAAATAAGGTAGCATCTATAATTATTGAAAATCCTTTTTATGGCCTAAGAAAGCCAAAAAACCAGGAGTAACAATTACTTTAATTTTTGAAAATTTCTCTATTTCTCAATTCCTAAATAAAAGACGCTCGAATCTAATTTATGTCAGAGATCTATTTGTAATGGGTGGATGTTTAGTTACTGAAGGAGCCGTGTTACTGCAATGGTGTGAAAAAAATGGTTTTGGACCGTTCATTTTGACAGGTCTATCAATGGGAGGACATGTAATTTTAAGTTTTGGTTTAATCAAGAATCATCTTTTTTTCAAGATGGCGTCTTTGACAGCTACAGTTTGGCCGAAACCTGTTGGCTTAGTTCCTTGTTTAAGTTGGTCAACTGCGGCAACTGTGTTTACACGAGGTGTTCTTAGTAAAGCAGTTGATTGGCAAAACTTGGAAAAAGATTATTATTCGGATTCAAATTACCGTGATCTCAAAGAGCATTTAAAATGGCTACATGCTGAGGAAAACAAAGAGCGTAAAAGAAAAAAAATATCGTCCTTTATTCCAGAATCAAATATTGATTATAACACATTGACAAATTTTAACTACAATGATCCGAAAAAAAGAATTAAAATGGAAATTGTTGAGTTCATGCATGTTTTAATGGATGAATGTACACATTTAGTCAACTACGATGTTCCTGTTGATACAAGCTTGATAAATGTTGTAGCAGCAAAAGATGATGCTTATGTTTTAAGAGATGGTGTAAATAGCATTGAGTCTATTTGGCCAGGTAATTTGATTAAGTTAAAAAAAAAATTTTCTTAATTATTTAAAAGGAAGTCGAGTAGACTATGTCGAACGAGGCCATGTTTCTGCTTTTGTTCTATCTCTAGATACATTTAGGTAATTTCAAACAAAACATAAAATATTTAAGCAAAGATTTTTTCAATTTATTTTGCTATTAAAGGAATACCATAGTGGATACAATGAATAAAATGATAGAAAAACATTATTCCTTCAATTAGGATAAATTTTGTTTATATTAGTTTTTAACTATTTGTGCTTAGTTAGTTTTAATCCGTATTTAAATTTAATAAAATGTAAATTATATAAATTTAAATTCATTATTTTTTTTTTTGAAATATATATGAATGAGTCAAATTTTTTGTAAATTTATTTAAAATTAATCTTTTAGAATTTTTTATTGAATAAAAATTTAATTGATGAAACTATTTTTTTATCTAATTTTTAAATTTAACGCTTATTTAAGAACCAAGCATTTTTACGGGAATTTTTAAGTCAAAATATCCAAAATTTAAAATTTAAGAAATTTTACTGAGTGATAAATTTTTTCAAAGAAAAATATAAAATCCATAATAAAAAAAATATTCTTATGAAAAATTTGTTCAAAATTTCAAAGAACAAGTTTAAATTGAATGAACAGTTTTTTCGAAATCAAGATGCATTGCATTATCTTTCTATCTCCTGATCACCGTTTGAATTGAATACAAAAACTGACTCATTTTAATATTAGTTTTAAAATCAATCCATTTCTAATTTCAAGCAATCATTCCTATGACAAACTGTTAATAAAAGATATTTCAAGCAATTTTTATAGATTTTATTAAGTCGTTAAATGTCAAAAAAGGCAAATCGTTTGGAAAAACTCCGAATGTCAAGTTTAACTAAATTAACAGTTTACAAAACTTGTTTTTCGTATTTTTAGACTAAGTTTGTATTTTGAAACAATGCCATAAATGTTGATACAAATCTAAATGCATACCATTTTTGTGAGAACAGTTATACAAAAACTTTTCGTTGATCAACCAAAAAAATCTTTTTATAAAAAAATTTTCTACTCAAGTTAGAACTTTTCAATTTTTTCTTAAATTCTGAGTTAAATTTAAAAATTAAAAAATAGGAAAAATGCAATAAAAATGTATATACAGAGTCGTTTAAAAGTCACAAATCTTAAAACAAGTCAAAGTTAGTCTTGTTGGATTAGGTGATTGATTTTTAAAGAATATTCATAATCTATTCTTGAATCATTGCGTAAGTTCTGTTCTAGCCAACACGGACTATTCACTTATTACATAAGTAAAAAAAATTGAATCAAAGACAGAATGAATTATTTTTAGTAAATTAGTGAAAATTTGCAAAGAAAAAATCAAGAAATTATATAATAATTAAATAATTATTTAAAGTATAAATTTTTTTTAAAATAAATTTCTTTACATAAATTAATAATTATTTTAAGACTTGTACTTTTTAACAAGTCATGATTTTGACTTGAAAAATTAATAAGTTAAAGTTAAAGTCTTGACTTGGGCTTATTAATGATTTGTTGAGTCTTTTTTTCCTGACTTTTGTACAAGTCTGTTTATATATTATTTGAGTATTTATTTTCTTAAATTAATCAGAAACAAAATAATTAAAAACTACGTTTTTAAATTTAGATGATTCTATTTTTAGAATGAATAAATTTTCTTCAGATCCCTAAATTAAAATCTTTTTTTTTTACTAAATAAATGTGTATGAAATTTTATAGATCTTTTAGAAGTTTTCGATAAATACTTAATTATTCATTGACTCGACAAGGTCTGTTAGGGAAGAGGATTCAATAAAAAGTTGTTTTTTATCTTCAAAAACCCAGTTATAAATTTCATTAAATGTTCAACAAAATTTTTCTTAATACCATAGAAAGTTGAAAAGATTTTTTTTTCTTTAAAACAATGAGATAGTTTTTAATGCAGCATTTATAAATTAATATTTTTAGGTTTTCTCTCATTTATTTGCTATAAACGTATTTTTCAAAATTTTAAATATATACAAAATTTTAATTTTTTTTATATGTATCAAATTTTATATTTTGTTAAGATTCATCAATGGATTAATTAACTAACTAAACTCTGAGCGTTTAAGTTAGAATGGAGCATAAATAGCTGCACCTAAACGTCTACTGAGGAGATCGGATAGACGTGCCCAAGGGTTCTAATGTAAACATTACAATAAACAAAAATGATATAAGTTTAAATCACATTTATTCAAATTAAGATTAACTTTAACAGCTAAATATTACAAGCTTTAACAAACTTCAAATTTTTGATCGACTTGAAACAACTCTCTTCGATTGCATAACTGATCTTAAATTTTTACCAACAACCTCATCATTTTCTCTAAAAGACTGTTTTTGGTAAGCCTGTCTATATTTACTCGGTTGATTTGAATTTAAATTTTTATTTTCTTTGAACACCAAATTTGATTCATTGAATGCCTTCTCAGTTTGTTTGACTATTTTTTGTTTTCCTAAATCATGACCATATTCCTCTACTAAAGTAAGAAATTATTTTTTAAATTTATAGATTATTTAAAATTTCAAAATAAATTAATTACGTAATTGCATCCACTGAGGCAGCGTGTGCTGTTTGCACAAAAACAATTTCCATAAATTGTGCAAAACTTGTGTGCAAACAAAGTCTCCAGAGTTCGATCCAATCATTCTGATCATAAACATTCCATCTGGCTGTAAATAGTCATACACAAATGATTTATAGTTTTTTACGCTAAAAGAAGATGCAGTAATTTTAGAATCAAAGTCTTCAAGGATATTAGATGTGGAAACGTTAGATAAATTGTCTTCAAAACTATCTCTGGATTTTTTTTTCCTCCGTTTCAGCTTCATTGAACCTTTGCTATCAAACGCTAAATTAGACGGAATATTTGGAAAAATGGGCTTTTCGTGATTCGAAGGACTTAAATATCTTCCATCATCTTTTTCATCATCAAACAAATATTCATTATCTCTTTCATGAAGAGGCGTAAATTTCTGTTGTTTGCACTCGAACTCATCTGAAATTACCGAATGCTGATAAGTGACTTTTTTTGATCCTTTTTTTTTGAGTTTTGAATTTTCAACTAAACGAATTCTCATCAGTTTAATTCTTCTAATAGCATAATTATACTGATTTATTGGAATGAATCTGTAGATCCAAATAAGCAAAGCACTGGTGTTTATGATAAGCAGTACCAGATACCAAAACCAGAGAAAAGTAAATATTTGCTGATTGAAAAGATTAATAGGAAGAACACACTGGACGTTGTATTCATGGCTAAAATTTTTTAAACCTAACTCACGCACTTGAAATTTGCACATGGTTACCCTTGGAAAATACTCAGAATCAGCATAACCTTTTCCTTGAATAATATCTCGAAATATAGATGCTCCGTATATATAATAATTACGTCCCAAAAGAATACTTATAAGAAAAAGCTGACCTACACAATTCAATATGTACAAAACTTTTACCACCAAATATAAAATGATTAAATAATTTCCGAGAAATTTTCCAAACATGAAACAAGTTAGAGCCATCATTCGACTGAAAATGTTCATCTGTCGACTAGAGCGTTGTCGACGAGGGTCGTCCACATATTGATCGATTGTGCCTATCATGTACTCCATCATTTTTCGATTTTTTTCCAATTTGCTAACACTTTTAAAGTCATGCGATGCTTCCACTATATCCTTTAATTTTAATTTCTAGAAAATTTGCTCTATTTTTTGATTGAAATTACTTTTATATCAACGCCTGAGCGAAGACTGAGTGTTCTCCTTATTAATAAAGTTTATAAATACAAATTTTAATTGATTTATAGACCAAAAAATAAATTTTTTTTTTAAATTTCTAAATAATAAGAAAAAATGTGTTTATTTTCTTAAAGAATTAAGTGAATTAAATCAAAAATTTTTTTTAGACAAGAATCGAAAACAGCATTATACTCAGCAAATTAATATTTTTAGCCATATTTTTTTAAATAAAAAATTGTATTTTATTTTGTTAAATGACAATATGGTATCAATTAAAATTACGATGACAAATTTTCTTTCAAAAACTTTCTTAAACTTATTTAGCTATTAGAAATTATTCAATAAGTTTTTCAAAAACATGTTAAACAAGTACAAAAAATTCATTAATATTGAACACCTGAATGTTTTAATTAATTTTAGAAATTTCCAAAAAAAATTAATTCAAACGAAAAATTCTCATTACATGATTTAAGAGTTAAGCTATTGTGATTTTAAACAATGAAAAATTCTTTATTCAATTATATATTATAAAGCTTAGAATTTTTAGTAAAATTGAAATTGAGTTTTACTTAAATTTTTTGGTCTAGGTTTTAATTGAAATTTACCATATTATCCTAGGAAGATAAAATAGTAGAGAAAGAAATAAAAGTATGTAGGCCACCCATTGATAGTATCTCAGTTCGGTCTGTCTCCTCTCTGTTTCACTCTCTGGAATTTGCTTATCAAATGGTATATAATAAGTATTTGTTATCCAGCAGACTAAATTTGTGTATTCTTCGAAATTTTTAGAAAACAATGCCGGAACCCAACAATTAATCTTAAATAAAATTCTAAAAAAATGTTATCTTTACAAGTGTACCTACTTGATTGTGGCCAAAGTGCTTATTGGTAACAATAAATGCAAATACAACTAGAATAGCTACTGTGTATTTGTAGTTTAGACGGTCAGCAAAGTCGTCATCGCTTGCACTTGATCCGAAAAAACCTAAAAGCGGAATGCGTCTCGATATTGCCAGCAAATCCATTCGTTCTTTATTTTATGCTGATTATCTTCGTTTAGCCCAGGTCCATTAATAAAGCTAAAATCTAATTTTCAAATAGAATATAAATTTTATTAAAACAAAGATAATTGCTTATCGAAGATAAAAAATTCTATCTATCATCAATTTTTCATCTATTTCGCTTTGAATAATATAAAATAATCAAGCTATATAATATTGATTTTTAATGAAATCAGCTTCCAAATCAAACCAAAAATTACTTTTCTCTAGAACACTTAAGATTTTCAAGTTTGTTAGTAAGAGTAAATACATTCTCAATGTGCTCGAGGCCTTCGCTCAGATTAATTCTTATTTCATATTAATTGTTATATCATAAAAATTATTTAATGGAATTATTTCAAGATAATTATTTGATATTTTTTTCTTGAAAAAAAATTATTTAAATAAGTATTTCAAAAGAATACAAAATGAATTAAATTTTTTCCAAAAGGCTGTAAAAAATTTAATTTTCTAAGTGAAACTTGTTGATAATATGTTATTTTGCAATATGTACAATTGATTTTTTATTTTGCTAAGAGTGATGACTGACTAATCTAAAATGAAATCAACAAAATAAAATTTTTTAAACAAAAAATAATTCTTTAATATGAATTTATTAAAGATTTTGAAAACGAAAAAAAAATTAAGAATAAAATTAATTTTGACTTGTAAAAGTATTTAACAAAAAAAATAAAGAAAATTAAACAAAATAATTCTTTGAAATTAATTTTCACTAACAGTTTGAGTGCTAAATTAATAGATAACTTTTGACAAGTAAAAAAATTAAGCTACTAAATTCTGCATTATTTAGCATGATGCAAATATATTCAGGATATTGATTAAATCGTTCAGTGTGTTATTTGTTGAGATAAATTGAAAATATAATGATTAGGATTTTGATTAATAATTCGGAAAATTGAATTCTATTATAAAAAACCGGTTTTGATAAATATTTGCACCAACAATAGCAAAAGTATCAAAATAAACTGTGATTGAATCACGTATTGATTCTTGATGAAATTTTATTAATGATTTTCGAGATTAATTTTAAAATATTTTTAACCAAAATCTATTTCAATGCTTCCTACATTCTCAATTTCCTTCATTTTTTTTTCTCACAAAGACATGAAAATTTTAAAAATTATTTAAGTAGCTAAAATTTTCAAAATATTATCTAATTTAACAAATATATAATGAGCTCTAAGAAGTAGCTTAATTTCATCAGTGTTTCATTTACTTCAAAAACCTAAATTGGCTTAATTATTGGTTTTTTGGTAAATTTTTGCTAAATGATTCTTTAGTTAAAAATTTTTTAAAAAAATTTCCTTTCAAGGAAATCAATAAAATATGATTTGTTTTTTTTACTTTTTTTTACTCTTGATTTCAAATCAGTTTTAATTTGTCTCTTGAAAATATCGATAATAATATTTCTTTCTAAATTTATTTCCTAAAATTTGAAAAAAAATTGTTCTTAGGGAAATTTATTTCGTTAAATTAATGACAATTTGAATTAACTTTGCAATTGCCAAATAACTAAATAGTAAGTTTGAGTTAAAAAAAATTCTATTAATTGAGAAAAAGATTCATATGTTTTACTTAAGATTTTGTACTAATCGAACGAGAGAATTATAATATTTTCCAAAATAGTAATTATTAAAATACAAAATTTAAATTTTATAAAATAAAATATTGTGTAAAATTTATGGAAAATATAGAAATATATGATAATGTAAGAATGTAAAATTATTTACATTTTGGGAATTAAGTGTTTTTGGGTCAAATTTAAAAAAAAAAACTTAAAATTAACTCAAATCAATAATGTCTTGATTGAAATTAAATAATAAAAATAATTTTAAAGCTTTTTTTTGGACGGATCATGGCTTAAGACTTAATGAAAAGCATCTAATTATTTTTTCCTGATAATCCTACAAATCTTTCTATTTAGCATCTATTTAAAATCTAATTTATAAATATTCACAATTATCTTAGCTACTATCTCATTCTATTTAATTATAAAGAGACTGATCAGGAAATTTTAAAAATTCATAAAACTTAAGATTATAAATTAAAATATCTAATTTATTATTATTTAACTCATTGATATTTCATTAGGTATTTTTGATTCGAGTTGGTTAATATAATAATAAAAGATAGAAATATTTATCAAATATTTGATTTCAAAATTAAATTCAAACAAATATAAATTTAAATTAATTTCAACAAAATAAATAAACAATTTTTTTTAATATCATCTTTTTCTACAATTTGAAAACTTTAATTATTATTTGATTTAATGCGACATTTTGAATAAAGCTTTTAAGTTAACAAAAAGTGTCCTTCTTGAAATTTTCTGATAATTGTTTAAAATTCTAGATAATGTTAACCAAATTAGTAGCAAAATAGTTTCAAGTTTTTATAATTACCAAGTATGCACAATAAAATTTGAGTGTTTTATAAACTTAAGAAATGACTAAATAATTTTAACACAATCAAAAAAAAATTCTATTTATTATTTTTTTATTATTTTTACTATTCAATGCAAACAAAATGAGCTCATAATATAATCTGTCAAATTCATATAAAGACAGCCTTTTTTAATCAAAATTTTTGATAATACAATAATTAAAAACTTGCGTTTTAGTTAAACAAAAGAGTTAGGCTCAAAATTAAAATTGGCTTTTAATTTCAGTAAGCAGGTCTATGATCTCATTTGAAACCGGTTAATGAAAAAAAGGAAATGAGTTCTTATATTTAAATTAAATTCAATAAACTTGCTTTTAATATTTATTAGAATGATTTTTGTGACAAAAATCTCGTTCGCACTTGATATCAAAACATTTAATTTCAAAATAGAATACTTCAACTATAAGCTCTCTTCAAAAAATTTAACAGCAATTAGCTTTCCATGATTCATTTCCAATTTACTATAAATACCCAAAGAAATCAGTCCCAATAATCAGATAATTAAATAAAAAATAATCAAAATTTTTACAATATTTTCCTAATTTGTCATGAAAATAAGTTCTTAATTTGATACTGTGTCATTTTTTGTCATAATAACCCGGCATTCTATTATGAATATAATGAAAATTTCTAAAAGTAAATTTTTAAATTTTAAGATTAATAAATTAACTAAAAAAATTTAAAATTGTACTATTTGCATGATAGTTTGCGCTTACTTTCAAAGATTAAATTTATTTTATTTATTTTTTTACAATTAGTTAGAGATTAAATTATTAAGAGAAAAGTTTACCTGAGTAATTAAATCAGATGAGAAAACTTTTTCTAAGCATCAGGCTATTGAAACATAAAGGCCTATCGAAGCGCTGTTTACTATTAATTAAATAGTTTCAATCGGTTAGGCTCAATTTTTTCAAAAAAGAGAATTAATAAAATTAACTTGGCTGAAATCTTGATGAGATGAGACTTAGTCAAAATTTTTTGTATTTTGTTTTATTTTTTTTTATTCTAACGTAAATATTAGGGTTTGAAAATTTAATCCTGCAATAAATGCCAAGCCCAATGTTTTCCGGTTGGCTCTTCTAAATAAAGAAAAAATTGACTTAATGAATAAATCAGGTCCCTTAAAATAAATCGATTGATTAATAAACTCTAATGATATATTTAATATTTAAGAACTAATTTTTGATTAATGGCTTTTATCTTAAATAAATGATTAGCGTATATTGAAGCACCAAAAATTAATATAAAAGCCTAATTAATTTTTAATATGAAATAATTCTGATTTTTTATAAATTCAAAGAAACCGCATTAGTTAGTTTTTAAATTTAACGGCAAGAATTCATTAATCTTTGTAGCTTTTTTTAATAAAAATTTTTTTCTAATGCTTTAAATGATAATTAAATGTTATTCAATGTGAATGGTAAAAAGATAAGATATTATAACAAATCTGATATATAATTAAATACATCCAAAGCTAAAAGCTTATAAATAAAATATGATCATACTCAAAATCGGAATAGTATTATTTTTTTATTTTTCTAAGCTAGTGTAGTTAAAAAAAATAAAACGCTTTGATTAATTGAAAAGGGAATTCGATTTTTGATCAACATATTCTATTTCTTTAATCAAAGTATTCTCATTGGACTTGCATGTTTCTTTCTTAATGATCGTTTCTCAAATGTTTGTTTATCTTGATTTTGCAATCAAATTATTTCATTCATTTGAAAACAAATTCTACAAGAATTATCCTTAGTTCATTTGGAAAATAAACTAGCTATTCAGGAATGATTATTGTCCATATTTATAATAAACAAATTATGCCTTGATTTAGTTTTAAAAATATAACAAGCAAACAAGTTTCCTATAATTGTTTATTTTTTTAAGTAATCATACTCACTTTGCAAAATATTCCTGGATGAATATCTTTAAAAATTTAAAGTGTATTTATCCTATATCCTTTAATTAACTAGTCAGAGTGTTTATTATTTATTTGAAAAAATTGAAGATTTGAAGAGCAAGTGTATAACTACTTATAGAATTAGCTCATTTTGTAATCATGTTATATTTAAAGATTTATATTAAAAAGATAAAATCAGCTATCAAATAAATATGATCGCGTGGTTAATATATATTTGTTACTTATGAAATTACATTAAGAAAAAAATTGAAGAATGGTTAAAAATATGATGTAAATATGATAGACAAGTTATAGATAAACTATTTACTGTTTACATCAAATCATAAATAAATATTATCTTATGAAATTAAAAAACTTAATCTTCCCTAGTTTAGTCATTGAATTCAAATAATGAAAAACTAATTAGTCGATTTTTTTTTGAAAATTTTATTTTTTAATTGTTAAATTTGTCAGAAAAATCACTCTAAAGATATTCTGGCTTGTCTATTCGAAAAATTAAAATTAGTTTAAAGCAATTAATTACTAATGCTTGCAAGCAAGGCAAATTAACTAATTTAATTTTCGAATTATTAAAGCTATCAATTGTAAAATGATCCCACTATTCACTTGGTAAGAATTTCGTTGAAATACTAAAAAAATGAATTAAAAGTTAAGTTCTTTATTTTCAGTCATTTTTGAAGATTCTGTTTATATGGTTAAATTTAACGAAATCAAAGAAATTTGTTAGATTTATTTAAGAACTAAAAGTTTATTTAAAATACAAAATGCTTTCTATTAATGAAAATCTTTTAGGTTAAATGCACTTTTATTGAATACTATACAAAATTTTTAGTTTTGTAGAAAGTATTTTTTTCAATTCTAAAATAGGTAAATAGCAAAAGTTTGAGAATAATCATTGAGAAATTTTTAATAGTCTATCAAAATGACATGAAAAATCTTAATGATATTTTCTTAGAACAATATTTTTAGATTTTAAGATTTTTTTCTTATTTTATTCAATAATAATAAATCAATTATTTTCTGTATAGAAACAAAATAATCATTTAGACTAACATTGTAGCTAAATTATTTAAAATACTCTAAAAAAATTCAATTTGTCTGATTTGTGGATCAGATAATCAGAAAAAAGATATAACATATTTTATTTAATGCTACTTTTTTAAAATAAATTTGGGAAAACCCAAGGTTTGAATGAATAGCTATAGCCTTGGTCGATACCCTCATGTTTGCGCTACATTTTTTTTTACAAAAAATTAAAATAATGACCATAATTCATTTAAATTTAGACAAAATGAACTTTTTTAGTTATTAGTATTACATAAATTCTTCAGGATAAAAGTTTTTACTTATTTGAAACATTTAATTAATTAAAAAAAAAATTCTTAATGAAAATTAAAAAAAAACGCCAAATTATCTTTTGTTAAAAAAAGTTTTGCCAAACTATTTCCTATTTTTATTAGATTTATTTAAAAAATTATCATACTTTAATATTAAAACTGAGTATCTTGTTTTCAATATTTATTTTTTAGAATGTCGAAAATGATTTAATGAGTATTAATTTTTAGAATACAATTTGATTTTGTTAGTAAAAATAGTCTTCAATCGGTGAATTGATGATATTGTCAAGAATAGCTGTTAATTTTTAAATTCATTACATATCCATTGTTTTGAAAAATAATTTTGAATAATGCTTTTCTTTTTCCATTTTGACAATATTTTAGTCTTTGTCGATTGAAATTTAAAAATAAAGATAATTTTTAAAATTATAAAAATGAAATTTCGAATTTAAGCTCAACCAAGTTTTAATGATTTTGTTCAAAAATTATTTGAAAAAAATATGTTATAAATATTTACTATTTTCTAAATTTTTTTTTTTTGCAGAAGTATATTTTATAGATATGCTATATTAAATTTAATTATATTTTAACTTAACTCTGAAAAAAACTTATGAATGCTTAATATTGTTTAATGTTTGAATATTAAAAATAACAATTAAAATAATTGAAAACCTTTTAAAATAATAACTTTTGAGATAAGTTTTGTTTTAATCTTTTCTTCAATGAAAATAATAAATTTTACTCGAATCATTGATAAGTCCACTCACTTATTTGATTCCAGTTAATTGTAACGATTATTTGAAACAAATGCTTTTTAATAGATTAAATAAAAAAATTTTCAATAGAGTTTAAAAAATGATAAAATATATTTTTTTTGAACTATTTTAATTTTATTTTTATTTTTTTTAGATTTAAAAAGTAATTTTTCTTAATAAATATTTTATTTCTTAATTTAAAATAATTTTATTATAGATTGCTATATCTGCTAGAAAAAAAAGAATGATTCATATAAAATTAACAAATGAATCGAAATAATTGATAATTAAATAAATTATTCATAATTCAGGATATTTACTGATAAAAAAAATTAATATTTTATTATCACACATGTTCTTCGACTACATTTTGATTTTTCTTTTTTTTGTCTTTTTTCTTAGGCTGTTCAGACTCTGAATGATTCATGTCCTTTTGTTTTTTGCTCGATATATTTCCGCTTACAGGTATCCCATGCATGTTAAATATCATCTTGTTGAAGCGTTTGTCAATTATTTTATTTGACAAGTTTGTACTGGAGGCACGAGCACCCAACATTCCACTAGCTCTTGACTCACGGCCCATTCCGCCAATATTCACTGACGTGTCTAGATCTACTCCATTAAAGCCCAGTATTGAGTCATTATATATGTTATTAGCCGCCGCATTACCATCTCGCAGCATCGAAAATCTTCGCCGAAAATTTACATCTAAAGAATTTTTCTTTTGTAATCTTCTACTTCTTCTATTTCGTTTGTGGTTGACAGGATCCACTGGTCGAGATTTATCAAGAATTTTATCTTCACTTCTAGAACGGTAATCATCTCCTTTTATAACAAAATAAAAATTATTTTATTATTTTTTTTTCTTTTTTCTAATTTTATTCCAAAATTATTGCCTTGGCTCATAAGGCTCATTTAATGCATACAAAAATGTAAATTAATAGAAAAAAAATTTACCATAAGGTTTTGAGTCATAATCGTCCACAAATGCTGGATTATCATGTCCATGTTTGTTTAATCGTTGTCTCAAAAAGTTGGAATCATAATTCTGCTGAATAAAAAATTATATGTTGGTTAAAATAATTTTGAAAATTTACATTATCTATTTCATTTACGGGTTTTCCATTTATCATAACTTCATCAGATTCACTAGCATCATCAGAACCTTTGTCAATTTCTTCATCACTATAGTCTGGCATTGGCTCTGCTTCTTCATCGATAGGCTATTAATTAAAATGAATGTTAGATAATTAAGAGAAAATTTTTATTGTTAAATTAGCACATAGAAATTTAAAAAATATCATCTTATTTTCAAAATTTACTTAAAATAGAGTTATGTATTTTTTGTTGTTTTTTTTTTTAAATTTAAAAATAAAAAGCTGAAAGATAATTTAAAATTAAAATCGAATTGGAAAAACGCTATTACAAAATATCACTTAAAAAATTCTTACTTTAATCTGTTGCAGCATTTTCACTGTATCGATAATGTCTTCAATCCTCATGCCTTCATGAATGTTGGATCTGAGTTTAGTTGAAGCAAGAATATGTTGGAAGGTGTTATATCTATGACACAACATGGCCAAAAACTGTACTAGAGAAATGAAAGCAAAAAATCCCAAATGAAGTACACCCAAAGGTTCTATTAACACTGGTTGATAATAAAGAGATGGAATAGGAATAGGAATGTACAACATATCTTTAAGTCTGTCCTGAGCAAGCAGTACTGGAAACACAAACGCTATCCATAATGCATTAAGCATGAAAAAAGCAAATACGCCTCTGTCTCTCATATCATTCAACGATACTTGTAGTTTATGCTTTGCTGGAGGTTCCAACTTTTCAACAATCAAATATTTTTTGATCAATTTTTTCCAAAAAATTTTCTCATGATCATTTAATTCGACAAAATCGGAAAATTTTAGTGCTTCTTCTTGAGAAAGCCAATATGCACTTGGATTATCATCATTTTCAGCTTTCTGATTGTTCAAACCATTTAATAAATTAACAAGATTTTGATTATTTGCCAAACCAGTATTATTATACTGATTTTCAATTAGTTTTTCCACATCAACTCCATTTTCTAGTTGTTTGTCAATAGTTTCTTTCATTTCTAAACGTTCAAGAGCGGCCAAAATTTGAAGCAACAGCTCATCTTGAGAATTACTTGCTCCGTTTTCTAATAGCTCTTCAATTTTATTAATTAATTCATTATTCGCCTTTGCATCCGAAAGTTGCTTCTCTAATTCTTTTACATCATTTTCATCTAAATTTATTTTGCGCCTTTTTTGAGGCACATAAACATTATCCCTAGTTCCCCAGCTAGTTTGATTCATATTGGTCAACGAATAAATTATTATTAAGATATAGCTAGCTGGAATGCAAAGGAAAAATAGAAAGCATGGTTTTACACAATTAAGCTCGAATGGATGACAAATAGCGGTTAAGAAGAAAATTACAGCCATAATTACCAAGAATAGAACAGCAGTAGTTTTCCACGAACCGTCGACTACACGCACTATGGTTCCGACAACTACAATCATCATTAAAATTGAATAGTATGTTCCAAGCATTGCGGCAAAACCAATTTTTATTTCTTCTTTCCAATCTTGATAACAAACTACCAAAAAGATGACTGCTGGAAGACAAGCTAGCAAAAATGAACCCCACATGTCAATGTCAGTAGTAGCATTAAACGCGTCTGCAATCGCAATAGTAATTGTTGCTGGACTCAATATGTAAGAAGCTAAAAAGCACATATGATACAGAACACATATAAAAGAGACGTTTTCGTTGATTCGAATTGTTCTACGATAGTTTTTGAGAAAACAAACTGTATTTCCAAGTGTAGAAGGTATCCAGCGTCTCCGTTGATTAAAATATTCGGTTATGGTCTCTGGGGCATGAGTGTATGCATCTGATGCTGCGCAGTATTCTATTTTGTAGCCTTGTTCTATTAATAAACGCGAAAGCCAGCGATCTTCACCGAGATCTTGAAGAAGAATTTCTTCCGGATCTTCTGGTTTTTTAGCAAACATTGCCATAACATTATCGTCCATTAATGCAGATGCCCGATACAAACAAAAGCAACCTGGCGCACATAGGACGCATCCTAGACTATGCTCGGTTGTTTTTTGAAGCCAGTATGAAATTGCATATTCCATTTTTTGAAACCATATTAATGGACCTGTTCCAATTGGATGAATGCGACCGCATGCAGCACCAACTTTTTTATTTTTTCTCATTCGATCGATCAACATTCTGACCGAGTCCGGTCCAAAATCAACGTCACCATCCATTGTCAGAATAAATGTATTCTCAGCCTTTTAGAAATTTTTATATTTATTTTAAAAAAAAATAATTCTTTTAATTATTTTCTCTAAAAAATTTTTCGTATACCTTCTTAAAAATCAATTCAGTTCTATATTATTATTCTAATAATTTAGAATTCTAAATAAGTATGAATTTAGCAAATTTTTTACGATTTTTTACAAGCTTTATATTTAAAGACATTTAAACAAAAAATAATTTTAAAAAAATTTGACTAAAAATTCCTTCTATCTTTGGAATGAAATTTAGACAAAATAATAATCTAAATAAAATTCGAATTAAATGTGATAAATTTTTAAGATAAACAAAATTGAAAAAATATGTTACCCTAAAACTGATTTGATTGATTTTTTTTAGATTAAAATTGAACTGAAAAAATATTGATGAATTCTCATTTAAATTTATTTAAGTTTTTAAAAAATTTACTCAATTAAACTTGGTTCAATTGTGTAATGTTTGCACTTAAACATTAATGATTATATAAAAATAATAATTATGAAATTGTTATTTAAAGTTAATCAAAATTAATTAAATATATATAAAAATAATACGCATGATCCTTTATCTAATTTCTGTACTTTGGTTAACTGATAAACACTTAAGTTCACTACATAAAAATGTTTCTAAAATTAATATTACAATTACAAAATGATTAACCCTAGAAAGCCCGATGGATTTTAGACCTCTTTTAAACAAAAAATTTAAACTTAAATATTTTTTGATAAAAATAAAATTTTATAGAATAATATTTTTATTTTTTAAAAATTCTAATTAATTTTAAGAAAAATTTATAATTTTTCTACATAAATAAATTTAAAGTTTTTATTAATAATCAAGCAGACTTTCTAGTGTTAACACCAATATTTATGATAAATCAAATTGGCTCTCATTTTGATTATAAATAATAACATATTCAAATTTTTTTTAATTTGTCATCTAAAAAAGATTTACACATAAAATTCCCAAAAGTTTTTTAGAATCTTTTAAATCAAAAAAACATTATCAAATAAAAAAAATAAATCGGCAATGAAACTGAAATGATAAATTCTCTTTTGGACACTTTCATAATTTTTTATGTAGAAATGATTTGATTTGTTGAATTGGCTAGTGATTAATTTAATTGCATGAAAAAGAAAGCAGTTTTTTAAAGGAGCTCTAATGTATTTCTAAAACCTTTTTTGTTTAACACACAAAAAGCTTAAATTTTTAATTATCTTATTTGAAGAAAATCGAAGAAATTATCACATAATTAATAAAAGCTTTAAAGATTTTTAAATTTTAAAACTAAAAATTAAGTATACTTCAATTAAAAGCTTAGGTCCCAAGACATCTTTATAATATATATGTAACTCTTCATTTTGAGCTATGTGACGTCTATGTTTTCGTCTTCTGGGATCTTCTTCGACCATTTTGTACAATGCTTGTAAACGATCTTCACATTTACCAAGCAAGCGATATCCTAAAAGATAATACATGTACATCACCATGCTCCATCTTTTTCGCTTAATAACCCTTTTTTTGTCTTTTAAATGAACTATGAGCAAATTTCCACCAGGTAGCTTCCACGTTAGCCGACCTCCGTAAGGAGTCGGTGATTTTATGGGTGCTGTCATTTTCATTCCTTCAATATCATGAACAATACCTGCTGCTTTATCGATGGCGCTTATTAATTCTCTGACAAAAGAGTTAATAGTCTTTTCACCTTTGTCATTTTTTTCAAATGCATCATCAAAAAATATATGAGCCTCAATTTCGTAATAATCAGGATCAATAACATTAAAGTATTCTTTGGCTTTTTTGCGGGCACTCTGATCAATATCCATTCTCATTATTGACTTTAAAATTTGTATCATTTCACTTCTTGTTTCGTGCCAAAGTGTTCCGCAAAGATATAATTTTGGTACTGAATCGAATTGTTTATCATTGTCTAATGCAGATATTCCATCGACAATGTCCAGTTCTTCAAAATGCTCCTCTAACTTACACTTAGAATATTCTTTTTCATTTCTGCGTCTATTCAATAGTAAAGACTGTTCGATCAGGGCACTGTCGTATTGAGGCAAAACAAACAGTACCTCAGTCGACGCCAGACGCTTATTTTCTGGAAACCATGCATGTATAGCTATCCATATTTCAGACAGCCACCAAATACCCAGACCAAATATCAGCTGCCACTTAAGATTTCCTTTAGTGAATATTTCCGAGCATTCCCAGTACATCATGTCTTTAATGAAATCTATTCGGTCTATGCCTCCATTACAAATGACCATGTAGATACCGATTGTCACTGGAGTAGCCAATGTAAGCGGCAAAGCAAAGGCCATTTTTTGCATGCACATTTTGCAAGATGATTTAGAAAAATAGTAGCATAGTCCAGTGCTAAAAAAGTGAATTATAAATGGAACAAAAGGACTTATTGTTTTCCAGTAGTCGTCGGCTGTTTTTTCTTTTACTGCTATAAAATCAAACAAATTAGGAGTGGTCGGGTTATTCCACGCATTATTGGGCACAGTCAAAACAGATTCTAAATGCATGGCAATGGGTATCATCCTAGTAGTGGTCATGAACTCTGGACCGATGTCTCTTTTCTTAAAATGATTACCTATCAGGGAATCCGAGTCATAATTGACATCGATTCCTCCGAAATCAAAATTTGAATCACCATTTGGCGGACTAGTCACAGTTGGGTTGGGTGCTTGCGGCATTTTGACAAAGGCATTCTCAAAGTTTTTAGCAGGTAACATTATAAAGCTAAATGTAATAGTAAGAGCTATTTTCCAAAGACTGGCACCAATATTGACCTTAGAGCGAACAGACTGTAAATGACGCTTATAGGTAGCAAATGGCATGTTAATACAGCCTAGTTTTATGTCACGGTCGACATAATTCTCCCACCAAGTGATCGATGTGAATATGAGAGCAAATGGAGCTTCCCATGAACCTTTCCATATTGGTTTCTCATCTGCCATTTGGCGCATGGTCTCGCCGAACGGATCATCAATGTCTACTGGCTTAACATCGCTAGAAGATGTCGTTTTGGTTGTGTACATGGCTTTTTCGATAAATGCAGTGTACTCTGTTCCTGTAATGACAAAAAATACTGTGCACTGCGCGACCAGTGCAATAAAATCAATGAAAACAATCATTGCTTTTCCGACAGCACCTGCACCGTTTTTAGAAAAAAGTATTTTACAAAAACCGGGTACAATACACAAACAGTTCAAAAGAAGAGTCGCGCGAACAACATCACAGCTCGGTAATACACGAAAGACAAGCAAACTAAGTCCAAATGAGTGTATACCCTCCACAAAAAATACCTTTTAATTTTTATAATAAAACAATAATTTGATTTAAAATAATTTAAATTTACAATCATAATGTCAAAAATTGACGGACCTTTGCGGTTTCTGAATAAACTATGAGCAATTGATTCCATAAAGATAAATATGTAAGGAATGCATATTGCGGCCGTGATTAGCATTGACCATCTGCTTGCGTATTGTCTTTCCTTTAAGATGAAATTTTATTAAAAATTTTTAAAATTTTTTTTTTCGAGTTTTAACCTGTTTTGGATTTCCTAATGATTGGGTCATTAACAGAAATGATCCTTTGCTGGCCACCGCTGAGCACAATACGAGCAAAAAGTAGAAGAAATAAGCTAATACTTTGAGTACTCGTTTTGTGTTCTTGTAAAATCGAGAGCCTTTACCGTAACGATCTGCCGGAGACTCCAGCTGACCGGTGTCCATACCATAAGCCATTTTATTTTTCGATTTTTACCAATCGAAAATCAAAATTAATTTATTTATACGACTAAATTATTTGAATCTCTTTGTTATTTTTATTTTTTATAAAGAAAACAAAAACATTGCTTTTATTGATCTAGTAATTTAAAAAGTAAAAAAATTCAAAAAAAAATTCAATGCTTACAAAAAGAACGAATTAGAGAAATAAAATAATAAGTCTAATACTGTGTCAACTTTTATTAAATTGTTTTGGTATTAGCAAAAATCATTCCTAAATTGGTCATTTATCAAAGCCTATTATTAAAGATTGATTCATTTTACAGCGTAAATTTCCTCTACTAGCGAAATAGCACATATCTATTACTAAGTTAAGGAGAAAAAAAACAAACTAAAATTGTAACATAATTTCTAGACTACGGAGTTTATCACTTAATTCAAAATTAGGTTTATTTGTATGGGGATTTTATTATTAAACAAAAGCCCAATATAGCTAGTTAGTTAGTTTTAGAAAATCTTATCTTAGGACATAAATAACATTCATGATTTTTTTTTTATTAGGACAATCAAATCTAAGTAAAAGTAAACACGTATTGAACAAATTTAGACATAGATAAAATTGGGAAAATTGTATCGAATAGGCTAAAATAAATCTATTTATTATCACTGTATATGAATATTTGTTTATTTGTTTGTCATTTTTGAAAAAATTACCTCTTCCTTAACCGTATAGAGAAAGGTATTTGTTTTAGAGACACATAAATATTTTGGTATTTGCATTCAATTTTGTTTGTTTGTTAACAATTGGCGTTGCTTTGAATGAATGTTTGTGCAAAGGATTGGAAGAATTTTTCAATGCGATTTTCAAGATTTTCTATGTGAAAAATAGTTGCCTTGGATTTTGGAATGAAAGATAGAGTAAATCGAAGCAAATTCTTTTTTAGCAAAGTCTAGCTATGGACTTAAGTTAATTGCGAGATTAGCCAAGATTAAATTGTATTATGTAGAAATTTAAAGAGTTCGGGACATTTCAAATCCCCTAGAAATTAAGCAAGATTGTGTATAAAGCATTAAGAAAATAATAACATGCAATTTCCGCTAAGATAGGCCATATTAAATGAGTGTATTTGCTCTGAACGTTCAAGATTTACCAAAAAAATTTGTTTATCTAATAAGAAGCGATTAGTCAAAGCTTATGCAAAGATATTAATTGTTTTCGAACAAGATTTTCAAATTAATAATCAAGCCATTTCAACTAAATTAATTTGATCTATTCAAATTTGGCTCATCTTTTTTAATCACAAAAATTGTAGATGAATAAAAGTTTTCTTATGTAATTAATTAATTAAATAGTAATGAATTCTTATTTTTTTATTTGTTTTGTTTTTAGTTTTTAGTTTAGAAATTTTTCAATTTGAAGTAGAGAATCACTGCTTCAATGAACATGTTCACAAATTTTATCAACAGGATTAAAGTGAAATCTTGTAAACTCCCTCGAGATTATGTGGTTAAACTTGCTTTGGTTACCACGAATGTTTTTTTGAAGTTTGTTCGTAGTTTCATCAGATTAAAAATTTATCAATCTAATCTTTGTTCCAAGATGCCTAACCAAACTTTTAACTCCAATAGATATATTTTGGTTTGTACCCTTAATAGCTTCAGCATGAATATTTTGATTCAATGATAATTCAAAATTCATTTGATCAAGATATGATCACATCAAATGTAATGGACGTCTTTCATTTTCAACTCAAAAGTTTCCCTATGATGCTCTAGATGATATTGCTAATTTTTCATTCTGTTGAAGAGATAATACTTGAAAGGATTTTTTCACGTGATGGATGAAAGTGATTAAGGTGAGAAATGGAAATCAAATAATTTTTATTTTAAATATTATTTGATAAAGTCACAAATCTTAGAAAAATTAAAAGAGTTACAAAGTCATGACTTTGTAACTTTAAAGTTATTATTGATTTATTAAAAGAAGTTAATTATTGATTAAGAAATATTTTTATTTCATATACTAAAAAAGGTCAAAATTACACCGCAAAAATGTTGTATTTTCTAAATTTTTTACTGTCATTCTTGATCTATGTGGTCTGTCTATATAGCCAGCATTTGAAAATGTTCGCTCAATTGGATCTGATGATGACGGAATTGATAAATATTTTAAAACCAAAATATATAAATCGGGGAAGATTGATTTGTTTCCTAGCAAAAACGTCTTTAAATTAACATCTGAATCATATTAAATATTTAAATACTCATCAATCTGACGTCTGAAGAATTTTTTTGATTGCACACCTTCAGTACTCGGGTTTTATTTTGCGAAACTAAAAAATTTCCTTCATTTTAATGGTGATTTTAGGACGCTTGAATCAGATTCATTGCTGATTGTACAAATATCTAATGTTATCGATATAAATCTTGTAAATTCTAAATTTTGCTTTAAAACGGAACATAAAGTTTTCTAAGCTTCTCTTTGAAGCTTATTTAATAACCTCCTTGTACATAGTTTCCATTTGTCACAATTCAAAGAGATAAAAATTTGAAAAGCTAAATTTTAATAATACGATTAATTTAATTATTAAGGTATTTTTTAAATTTTTTCCAACAATTATTAATAATTATTAATGACTTGTTGAGACTATTTTGTGACTTTTTTACAAGTCTGATTTAATAGTATTACAGTCATAAATTTAGATTTTTGTTTTTAATTTAAATTTTTAAAATATTTTTAAATATATTTAATTTCTAAAATGAAAATAATAAAAGAAATTGACAATTAAATAATATTTTTCGGTTAAAATTATTATACCATAATTAAATAAAAATTTACAATTAATTTTTTTTAAATTAAAAAAAAAGCAACACTTTTTAAAAATCTATAATATAATAATTGTAATTTTATTTTAAAATTTTGAAAAATAAGTATACTAATGCTAATTACTTTACTTATTGAATGCAATGTACTGAAATTTTTACTTTTGTCAAAAAAAAATTAAATAAAACTTTATTTTAATTAAAGTTCACGTATAGCCCATAAAGAATAATTATGTGTTCAATTTTTAATTTTAAAATAAAAAGATAACATTTAAGTTAAAAATGGAATCGGAAAAAAAACTTCAAATTGAAAAACATGTAGACTTTATTGTAAATTATGGGAAAACTCATGATAAATACGTAAGAAAAATAATTTTTTTTATTTCTTAAAATTAAAGTTGACTAGGAATATGAGGTATCAGATTACTTAAGAATGAGTGGATTATATTGGAGTGTAACATTTTTAGATTTGGTAAATTCATTGGAAAAATTGAACAAAGACGACATAGTAGCTTATCTAAAAAGAAATCAACATTCTAGTGGTTGGTCTTGTTCTAATTTAAATCAGCTTTAAATTAATTTTATAGTGAAGGTGGTTTTTCTCCATGTGATGGTCATGACCCACATCTTTTATATTCCCTTAGTGCTATTCAAGTAATTTTTGAATCTAGTTAATCGTTTTTAAAATCGATATTTTTAGATTGCAGTGACTTTTGATGTTCTAAATGAGATTGAATGTGATAAATTGATTGATTATATTGTCGCCCTACAGAAAGAAGATGGTAGTTTTGCTGGTGATTGTTGGGGTTGGCTTTAGTTTTAACTTTTAGTTTTGTTCATAAAATTTAAATGATTTTCTTAACCAAAAGGCGAAATTGATACAAGATTTTCATTTTGCGCAGTTGCTGCTCTTTCCCTTTTAGTAAGTTTCGCTTGATGAAATATTTTTATTTAAAATGTTTTTTTATTTTTAAGAAAGCTTTGGATCGAATTGATCAGGAAAAAGCTGTATCATTTGTTATAAGCTGTATGAATTACGATGGTGGCTTTGGTTGTTTACCTGGAACTGAATCACATGCTGGCCAAGTAAGATTATAATAAAATAAGATCGTATCAGTAATAGTTTTCAAGATTTATTGTTGTGTTGGATTTTTGTCAATTTTAAATAGGTTGCACATGATAAATGTTGATTTATTGGGTTGGTGGCTGTCTGAAAGACAATTGCCATCAGGCGGTTTAAATGGAAGACCTGAAAAGCTACAAGATGTTTGCTATAGTTGGTGGGTGATTGCTTCTTTAAAGATGATCGGAAAACTTGAATGGATAGATATGGAAAAGCTAAGAGATTATATAATATCTTGCCAGGATGAAGAAACAGGAGGATTTTCTGACAGACCAGGGAATATGGTAAAATTTAAAAAAAAATTTTTTCTAATTTTAAAATAAAATCAAAGCCTGATCCATTTCATACACTATTTGCATTTACTGGTCTTTCCTTGATAAAAAGCTATCCAGAAAAAATAAAAGAAGTCAACCCAGTCTTTTGCATGCCTCAATATGTAATCGATCGAATTGGTGTTAAACCCCAATTACTATAAAATAATAATTATAAATTTTTATAATTTTTTATTTAAATAAATTTATTTATTTTAAATTTTTTAATTTATTCTCTGATTTTTTAATTCGTGTATCCAAAAGCACAAGACCGCTTTTGACCAAATCTTTGATGTAATCAATGCGTTTGTCAAAATAATCGAAATCTTGTTCAAGTAAATTTACGCTCTCTTTTATATTTTCTTTTCTTTGCTTAATTTTTTCAGCCTCTTCAGCATTTTCTTCAATCAAAAGACCATCTTTTCTCAAAATAGCTTTTCCTTTATCGATTAAAGCTTCTTTGGCCAGCGGATACTCATCCAAAACTTGCCAAAGATCAGATTTTGTCAAACAAAATAGATCAGAGTAGCCGACTGATATAACATTTGCAGTTCTTCTGTTACCAGATTTGCTTCCGGATATGTCCAAAATGCTAATTTCACCAAAGCAACTCCCTTCTGTTAATGTGGCAAATATTTTTTTGCAATCATCGGATACAACATTTAATTTTCCACTTTTAATGATAAACATTTCTCTGCCAATATCTCCCTTTTTGCATATAAAATCTGACGGATTGTATATTCTAAGCTTTAAACGCGTTACTAATTGCTGAAGAAGACCTGGCTCACAGTCTTGGAATATATTTACCCTCTTCAAAGTTTCATAATGAATATTCATTGATATTTCCACTTGTAAATTCTCTGGTAAAAATTCCTCAAAAATTACTTTTTCATCTAGACCACTGTTATTTGCCCAAGAATGATTGAACCACTTAATGACGCGTTTTTGAATGCTTGTGTCAACCTTTGCCAATTGCATGTAATTTTTGACACTGTCCACTTTTTCCTGAAATTCAGTTCTTTTCATATTAAGATCATCGATAATTTCCGTAATGCTTCCAACAATGAGAGCAAAAACCAGGACTCCATTTAAGAAACTAGCAGTTAGATAGACCATTTCGAGGAGGCTTTTCGGTCTTTCTATATTACTGATAGTTGTCAATAAGAGAGTTGATTTATAGAAACAAGCAGCGTATTGAATTAGAAATGTGTATTTATTGGCTCTATAATCGATACCGCGGTTGAATCTTACATTATTGACTTCAAACGTTTGAAAATATTTGTTAAGCAAAAAAAGAAGACAAGCATTCCAATGTATCATTATTACAATAAAAGTAAAAATTGATAAAATACGAAAAAAATAGGGATGGTTTGTAGAAGTTTCTGTCTGTGAGCGAAATTCAAATACACGCACAATCTTGAGCAAACGATTTGAGCGAATTATGGGCCAAAAGTCATAACTATTTATAATGAAATATAAGAAATCAGTAGGAAAAATGCACATGAGGTCGATTAAATAAAACGTTTTTCTACTCAATGCATTGGCCATTAAGACGTTGAGATCCTTTTCAATCAATCCATTTTTTAGGAAACCTATTTAATAATTTAATATTTATAAATTTCGTTTACCAAATAAAGAATAAGAATTTTTAAAAAGTTTTGTAGTTTCAAACAGTCCTGTTGAGTGCTAATTTTTTTCTTTGATTTTTTTCATTTTTCGATATTTAGTCAAAATTTAAACTATCATTCGAGAGAAAAAGATTAAATCAAGCAAAAATCGTTGAAAGTCAAATATAACAAAAAATATTCGAAAAGAGAAGAAATTATAGAAAAAAAATTTTTTTCTGGGAAATTTAAACTAAACTCTGATAAAGTAAAAAAAAATGGTGTAAAAATTATATATTTAAATATTTATTGCAAAAGTTTCAAGATTTATAATGCTACTGTCATTTTACTTTCTCAGAAAAAAATACATTTTTGTATAATTTTCTTACCCTATGCTCCTCAAGGAGCGTATAAGAAAAAAAAAATGATTTTCTTGGTCAATTATCTTTTTGGTAGACTTTCATAGATTTTTTTAGATTGATAAACTTTTATGATATTATTAAACAAAAAAAAAATTTTATATAGCAAGACGGTTACTGGCGTCTCTGCTTGGGGACTTAGTCCACCATTGCGTTTACTACTACTACTAGTAATCAGTGGAAATTTGTTTGACACGTAGAAAGACTAAGAAAAAAGAAAAAATTCCAAAAAAAAAGTTTAGTTTTTATAGTTTATCTATTTTTTGTAATAATAAATATGGTGGACTAAGTCCCCAAGCAGAGACGCCAGTAAACGTCTTGCTATATATAATTTTGTTTTGTTTAATTTTTTGTAATAATAAATATATTTCCTAATATTATAGTCTTTTAGCTTTTAAAATTGTAAAAAATATAATTGTTTAATAAAAAAGTTTGATTGCCTTCTTAAACACTAATTCCTATTTTTTTTTCGTATAAATTTAGCAAAGATTTAACTCGCTCTCGAGTCGAGCCGAATATTTTGTCAAATTCTTTAGAAACATCATCCATTTTAACAAACAAATTGTCATATTTAGATTCAATTAGCTCTAACTTATTGATTATTTCAATTTCATTTAAAATGTTTTCGAACTTATTTCGAATATTTGTTTCATTTTCATTCTCAATTAATAGATTATCTTTTCTCAGTTTTTCTTTTCCTCGTTCAATTAACATTAGTTTATTCTCCGAATAGTCATTTAAAACATCCCATAAATCCTTTTTACTCAATCGAAGTAAATCCGAATAGCCAACAGATCTGACATTAGCAGTTCGTCTATTTCCAATTTTATTTCCAGGAATGTTCAAAATGCTTATTTCACCAAAAAAAGCTCCTGGTTTTAGCGTAACAAAAACTTTGCTTCCATCATCACTCACAACATTTAAAAATCCTTTTTTTATAATAAACATTTCTTTGCCGATATCACCTTTTCTGCAAACATAATCACCTGGGCTATACACTTGTATTCTTAGTTTGTTAACTAGTTCTCTTAAGAGACTTTCTTCGCAATCAGAAAATATGTTTATATTTTTTAGAGTTTCCAAATGATTGTAAGATGCAATTTCAAGACTTAGCTTTTCCGGTAAATGCTTCAATATTTCAGTTTCGTCCAAATTTTGTTCATTTTTGAGTAAATAATCAAACCACTTGATAACACGAGTTTCCAAGCTTTGAGTAACTTTTCTCAGTTTCATAATGCTCTTAATTGCGTCAACACGTCGCTTAAATCTATCCTTTTCTATATTCATATTTGATATTACTGAACCAATATTACCAACTAGAGTAGCAACCAAGACAATGGCTGTAAAAAAATTAACTACCATCACTAGACTTTCGACAGTATTGGTAGGATTTTCGACCTCACCAATAGTGGTCAACATAAGTGTAGACCACAAAAAGCAACTAACATACTGGTTAGTCAATATATATGGATGGTCTATTGTGTTATTAAACACCCATTTGTCTTGCCCTATGCCAATTTTTTTGCTAATTATGAAGTAAAAGCAACCATTCCAATGAATCAATATCACCAGTATAAAGACCAAGTAAAGTATTCTGAACAAAAATGGGTAGCTAACTCTGGTCTCAATTTTTAGCCTGCATTCAAACAGGCGATTTAATTTAAGCAGACGATTGAGTCTATATTCTGGGCGAAAATTAGTAATTACAAGACTGATTATTTCAATTGGTAGCAAACTAACTATATCTAATTTAAATTGAAAAGATTTTAAATAGACTAATGATAGTTTTTTGAAGTCTCTGAGTAAAATTCCTTGTTCAAGAAAGCCTTAAAAATTAAAATCAAATTTTTCACAAATTAGATAGTGGGAATTTAATGTAAAAAGAAAACAATTACCTGTTCTTATTCGTACGAATATATCAAGTAAATAGATAAAGTCGCATATACAATCCAAACAAAACCATAAAACTGGATTGTATTCTTGCAAAAGTTCAAACGAAGATCGACCAATTATGAATATTAGATTGTATAAAACTGCAAAAGATATGACTATCAACCAGTTATAGTATAAATTTTCGCTTGGATCAAAAACATAGCCTTTAAGCCTTTAAAAATAAATTATTAAAAATAAAGTTGATATTTTTTTTTATTATTAAAAAAACATCATGAGAAACAGCAAAAATTTTATCGCTAAAATTTATTTACTGTTTAGGTTATTTTAACAATTATTTCAAATAATTATGCTAAGTTTGGATATCTGTACAGAGCTAAAGCTTTTGCAGATTAAAATTCAAAATGAAAAAAATCAAATAAAAGTAAAACAAGATAGAATAAAATAAAAATTAAATTTTACTCATGTTTTAGTATTTAAATGTTCAGGAAAATAAAATGAGTAATAAGGTAGCAATTACACAATGGAATAAGACATTGATTCGAAGCCTTCTTTATATTCTTCCATTCACTAGTCTAACAACTAATGGAACATATTCGAAAGCCGATGGAAAACTGTTATTAGTTTAAGTTTATTAATTGGTTGGTGATGTTTTAAAATGGAGGGAATTTAATATTTTAAAATCAAATTAGTAGTAATATTTATAAAGAATTTTTATTTTTTTTCTGAATTTTAATTAAAACAAAGAAACAAATAAAATTTTTTTTTTATATTTTTAAGATTTTAAAACTTTAAACCATTAGAATCAACTTTACACTAAATTAATTAAAAATATCCCAACAAATTAACACTAGAAGCACCAAACGAGTCATTTGACAAAAAAATTTTAAATCCTCATATCTTTTGAATAGATTTTTCAAATGAATACATCTTTTTTAATTTATGTAGATCTTAAAATATTCTTTAAAAATGATACAACTTAATAAAATTATTATAGTTTTTTTATAATATATTTTTGAATTAAAAAAAACGTGAAAAAATGCTTTGTGCTTCTAGTGTCAAGTAAATACCGTAAATACCGTAAATTTATATAAAAAAAGCAACAAAAATACAATAAAGAAAGAATTACCACTAGAAAATACTCCAAAATACTCAAGATCATAGAAATTGTTAATTATTTGTAAAAAGTACCTGATATCAAAATCACCAAATACTCCGTAAATGAAAAAAATAATGGATTTTAAGATATTTTTTTGCTCAAATCTACAAATTTTTTTAGAAAAATATATTAATAAATAAATTAAGCAATGGAACGTTTGGTGCTCATAATTTGAAATTTCACAAAATAAATTACGGTGGGTTTTTTAAACCTAGGAATTTCTTCTGAATGCTATTTAAAACAAAGTATTTCTTTTTTTTTAGATTTATAGAGACTTTATCGAATAAAAAAAAATTTAATTTCATAAAAATGTTTTATCTAGTTATTTGAAAAATTATTTTTGAATTGTTTAAGCCTTAATTTTAAATCGAGAGTGGCTTAAGATAATCTCTAAATACTAATTCAATTAGTTTTTTGATTTAAAAATTTAGATGCTTTAGATATTTTTTTAAGAAAAAGGTAAACTAAAAATTCTTAAAAATTAATATGATTGTTCAATTATATTCAATTTAATTGTTGATAAATATTTACTCAATTAATATATTATTTTAAAAATTCATAGTTTTTGAAAATACTTACTTAAAAAAACAGCTTTTTTTTTTCCCAATAATTGTTGATTTTTCGTCTTCCATCAAATTAATCAAAAAAAAGAAACTTTGTTGCTAAAAATAATAAATAATTTTGAAATTTTGATCAAATATACTAAAAAATATAATGATGTAAAACCATAAATAAATAATTAGACGTTTCTATTTGAGATTTGTCATTTTAGATTATTATATTAATATTGTTACCTGATTATCAAATTAATAATAGTCTAGTCAAATCTAGATGGAAAATTATTGATTTTAATTTATCACTTACTGATCGTATCCAAGCAACTGATATCAGAATTATTTTTTGTGTTAGTAAAAAATAAAAATTAAAGGAAATACGAATTTTATTTGATTCAAAATTTAAATGAAAGAGAAATTAATATCTTTTTAGCAAGAAAAATAAGTAAAATTAATGTCATTAATTGTAACTTGATAAAGAAAGAAAGAAATTATATATTTTTAATATTGAAAAAGAATACAGATTGAAAATAAATACAATTTTCAGATAAGAAAAGATAAAGGAAATTAAAGATGTATAAAATAAAGGAAGGACATATTCTACATACAAAAATAAAATCAAATCATATGATTGTCTAAAAAAAAGAAGAAAAATATTAAAATATTTGATTTACAAATCATCGTCTTCCTCGGGTAGAGGAGCATTCTTTGCAGCTTCAATTTCTTGTTCATATTTCTTGACCAATTCGGGATCCATTTGAACCTCAGGAGGGTCAAGAGCTGGCATAGCAACAAAATCAAGATTTGGATCACCGGCTAATTTACGTGCCAACCACAAAAATGGTTTTTCAAAGTTGTAATTGCTCTTGGCTGAAATATCGTAGTATTGTAAATTTTTCTTTCTGTGAAAAGTGATCGCTTTAGCTTTAACTTTTCTGTCTTTTATATCGACCTTGTTTCCACATAGAACTATGGGGATATTTTCGCATACTCTGACCAAATCTTTATGCCATGTCGGTACGTTTTTATATGTTATACGAGATGTGACGTCAAACATGATGATGGCACATTGACCTTGTATGTAATAGCCATCTCTGAGACCACCAAACTTTTCTTGACCGGCTGTGTCCCACACATTGAATGTGATCGGTCCTCTGTTGGTTGTGAACGAAAGAGGATGAACTTCTACACCAAGTGTAGCAACATATTTCTTTTCAAACTCTCCAGTCAAATGCCTCTTGACAAATGTGGTTTTGCCTACACCACCATCTCCAACTAATACAAGCTTTTAAAAAATTCGGTTTATTATTAAACTTGTTTAAAATGTTTTATTTTAAATTACTTTAAATGCAACCATTTCGCTCATTTTCTTCTCTAAATAAAATTTCTGCTTTAAATGGAATTAAAAATTAATAATTTTTATTTAAAATAATAGAAATCACAAAAAATGTAAAGCTTAACTTTTTATTTTATAAAACAAAAAAAATTTTTCTATTAATTGGTTTGTATGAAGCTATATGCTTCAAATTAAGAGACCCTGTTGATGTGAAAGCATTCAAAGCACATGCATTTTTAGAAAGCATACAAGCAATTTACTTAGCTTTTCTTATTTTATTTTTTTCTTTATCAAATAAGTAATAAAAATTTTTTTGAAATAAAATTTCTAAATAAAAAGCGAACTTTATTTTGCATTTTTTCAAACCATTTTGAATTCGACTGAATGTGCCAATATTAATAAGGATACAAGAAAAGCGAATAGAAAAATGCTATTTATAAATAGTTTAATGTTAAAACATTTAAAAATTATTAGGGAATTGTTCGTGCAAGTACTCAAAACTGACGAGATTTAGTTGAATGCAATTTTTCTTTTAATTTCTTCTAGATTCTAATTTAAATGCGTGTATTGGGTTTGTTATTGCAAAATATTTTTTTTCAAATTAAATAAGCACATTTAGAATGGAAATTTTAATTATGAAAAGTTTATAAATTAAATTTTGTTATGAAATAGGCTTTTTGCATGAGAAGAATTAACGAGAAAAATATTTTTCTAAAAATATTTTCATTTTAAAAAAAAAAGAAAGCAACTTTAAAAAAATTTCTTATTTAGATAGGAATAAAAATTTGTTAAAATGGCTGCAGAACCTGTTACCTTTAAAGTAATTTAAAATTAAACATTTTAAACAAGTTTAATAATAAACCGAATTTTTTAAAAGCTTGTATTAGTTGGAGATGGTGGTGTAGGCAAAACCACATTTGTCAAGAGGCATTTGACTGGAGAGTTTGAAAAGAAATATGTTGCTACACTTGGTGTAGAAGTTCATCCTCTTTCGTTCACAACCAACAGAGGACCGATCACATTCAATGTGTGGGACACAGCCGGTCAAGAAAAGTTTGGTGGTCTCAGAGATGGCTATTACATACAAGGTCAATGTGCCATCATCATGTTTGACGTCACATCTCGTATAACATATAAAAACGTACCGACATGGCATAAAGATTTGGTCAGAGTATGCGAAAATATCCCCATAGTTCTATGTGGAAACAAGGTCGATATAAAAGACAGAAAAGTTAAAGCTAAAGCGATCACTTTTCACAGAAAGAAAAATTTACAATACTACGATATTTCAGCCAAGAGCAATTACAACTTTGAAAAACCATTTTTGTGGTTGGCACGTAAATTAGCCGGTGATCCAAATCTTGATTTTGTTGCTATGCCAGCTCTTGACCCTCCTGAGGTTCAAATGGATCCCGAATTGATCAAAAAATATGAGCTTGAAATTGAGGCTGCCAAAAATGCACCTCTGCCAGAAGAAGATGAAGACTTATAAGTTTTTTTTTCTCTAATAAAAAATAAATTCTTATCGTTTGTCCACCTTTCTTTTAATTAATTAAAGTATTTTTTAAAAATAAATTCGAATTGAAAATATATAAATTTATTATATAGTCATCACCAGCTTAATATCTTAATATTTTTTTATATCGTTAATTTAAATTTGATTTTTCAAAAATTATTTAAATTTATAATTTACTGTGCTATGAAACGCATATAATTTGAGTAAAAAACTGAAATAATACTTTCTAGAACAAAAATACTGGTGAATGTGCTAATTAATTATAAACAATAGCATTTAATAATGATTAAGTTAGTATTTAACTATTTTATTTCTTTGATGGACAATTTGTTTAAATCATACAAATATATTTTTAAAAAAGCTTTTTAATTTTAATATTTGATTCGTGAACTCTAAAGCTGATGGGTTTATTGTTGCTAAACATAAAGGAAATCACTTAGCTAGACAAATAATCATCATTCAAAAGTGTTGAATTTATTCATGTCGAACAGCCAAATTTGCTTTGTGGCAAGCACATGAAAATTTTGGTACATGGTTAACACCCAATTCAAACTCGTTCTCAGTGAATGGTTCACCTCTTATTAAATCGTATTCTTCAATTGCATCAATATGAATTTGTTTTTTATTTTCAATTATTCTCGATCTGTTACACCATTGTTACTAATTTTGTAAATGTAATTAAACTCTTGAAACTCATTAAATATTTCAATTATATCCTCATCGATTGGTGACATTTTTTGAATGTTAAAAACGTTAATATCTTCTGTTGCATCATCATCCGAATTATTATCTGTTATGTCTGGTTCTTCATTCACTAAATAAATATTTTCATCTACAAAAGTAGACTGATCAAGTTCTAAATACAATTTATTAAAAAAATATTTATTAAGTTAATAAAATAAAATTACTTTCCTCATAAGTAATATTTTCAATATTATACTCTTCAATACTAAAATCAAATTGAGAAAAAAGCTTTACAAGATTACTTCCTTCATCACAAACAATACTCTTAGAATTGAAATAATTTGAGCTTTAAAAAAATTAAAAAATATTACCATGAATTTTTTTCCTATTAAAGTTATATCTTTTCAAAATTTTCAGTTAGGCTTTATTAATGTTCGCAGAAGTGTGTCTACCAGGCATTGGTGTCATTCCTATCACAAGGCTCTCTTTTTCCATTGTTTTAAAGCTATAAAGTTAGTGTTGAAATTATTTGTCCACAAATCAAGAACCAAGCTGACTGAAACCGCCTCATCAAGTTTTTTTACGATAGCAAAAAAAAGTTTATCTAGAACGTCAGGCAATAATTTGGTTCTAAAGCTGTGATAACTAGGGATATGCAGACTTTTATCTAATATATTTCGATAATTTAAGATATAGAATCTTAAATTTTTAAAGCTACTATTGCTTACTATGAACCACTTGATAAATTTAAGCAATTTTTCATTCAAAAATTTCGATGTGTCTTTGTTTATAAATAAATAATATCGGTCAAACCAATCTGAAAGAATATCTAAATGTTGCAGTTTAAGGTGTTGATTTAGATTGCTTAGTATATTAAAAGAGGCAATGCATTTGCTTTTACAGAATTTACATGTAAAAACCAAATTTTTGTCTTTAAGCATTGAAACAAAATGAGAAGGGATCTCAAAAAAATAAACGATACAGGTTTTTTTAAATGTATGTAATGTATTCACCTTTTATGAATTTTTAGTTTAATTTTCTATTAATAAAGTTAATTTTATGTACCTATGAAAAATCTTTTCTTAGCAAATATATATTTTTTTGACATCTCTATCATTTGATCCACAGAAAGATTAATTTCAGAATTATTTGCTAATTCAAATAAATTTTCACGTCTAACAGACTTTAATTTAACTTTTTTTACATGAAAATGTTGACTATATTCAGGAACATATGGATTGACTGCTTCGACATTCACCGTCCTCTAATTGGACTCTATAGATTCATCTGATTCAGAACTTGTTGAATCAATAAATGTGTTTTTTGATGAAGCTT
>PJRA01000272.1:1080595-1113984 GCA_016987375.1 Brachionus koreanus
ACTAAAAAATTATTTTATTTTTTTGCAAAACTATAACAAAATATTTAGCCTACTTCTTTTATAACTTTATTGTCCTTTATTTTATTAGATTGAATTTTACTTAACTCAACAATATGAATTGACCCACAAAACTTGTGAATAATACGTTCCAAAAGTTTATCAGCCTGGAATTCCATTACTTTGACTTTAATTGCATGAATGGAACCAAGAGCTTGTAAAAAGTTGGAATATTAAATTTTCAAGTTCTTAGCCAGCTATACTGTGCTAATATTTGAGAATTTAAGCAAAAAGACTTTACTTAAAAATTTTCTTTTAAATTTTTTTTTTCACTCTTTTATTAAATAAATTTTAATTTTTTTTTCAAAATTGTTCACGCAAAAATTTGCGTGACTGTTTAACTGTTTAAGGTGACATAAAGTTAACAAAGATTTTTTTAACATTGCGATTTTTGAATGGAAAAGTAAAAATAGAAGTAAACAATTAAGCAAATTTGAATTAAATAATTTTTTTTATCCTATATCAAATTATTTTATAGAAAAATTTTTTTTTACAACAAAATAAAACTCAAAAGAATATAAATAGTTTATTTTAAAATGAATAAAAATCTAATTCAGAGTTAAATTAGCGTATAAACATTTAATTTCGCTGAGGAATGACTTTAAATAAATTTTTTTAAAAATTAATTCTCAGATCTTTTATATTATTTTCAGAAACTACAACGATAAAATTAGAGCTTTTTCTTTAAAATATACAAACATATCATTTCATGTTAATTTCTTTAAACAGTCATAACAAAAATACCTAATCAAAAATTAATGTCTTTTAAAAAAATGAAATATTTTTTTAAATTAAAAAAAAAATTTTAATTAAAACATTTTGATGAAATTTTAGGTGAAAACAGATTCATGATTATTCATTGAGTATGTATGCCTTAGAACATCTTTTTTAGTGATTATTCCCAAAAGTCGACTAAATGATAAATTAAATTATTAGTGATTTTTTCAAAAAATGAAATCATTACCCGTTATGAGTGACTAAAGTTATTCTTAAACCAAGTTTTCTAAACATGTCAATCACTGTTTCCATTGGAGTTTGATCTGTAATTGTGACAGGAGCCTAATTATTTGTCAGTAATTAGTTTAAAGATTTTAGAATTAAATTATTTTTTAAATACCAAATCGAGCAACTTATAGAATCTGAGTGATAATGCTCCATTTGATGATGAAGGATTTTGTGGCAAGGTTTGGTTGAAATAGACCATGCTTTTTCCACTAACACGATGATTTTTACGTTGTTGAGCTAAAATATTAGTCAAATTAGAATATTTTAACAAAATTTTTTTTTTAATTTCCATACATATTGCCATTTGTAAATCACGTCTCAATACATAACCAACCAAATGTTGCGAATCATGGGAAACAACAACTGGATAGCCAGTAAAACTAGTTTCTTTGAGCACTTGTTCAATTTCTGCTAAGCTCATACCCTCCTGAGTTAGAACGCTTAGAGGCGGCTCACCAGGTCTTGGCGTCATCACATCTGATGCTAAAGTTGTGTAATTAAATTCTTCCTTATTGTCCAAAAACGGATAACCATTCAATTCAATTTGCGCATCGTATATTCCGCCTTTACCAAATGCGTCTCCTACCCATTTTGCTGTTACAGCAGCTGCCATCAGTGGGACGATGTATGTTAAACCACCAGTAAGCTCGAACATAATTACAACTAGTGAGACTAAAAAAAATTAGAGCTAATATTTATTATCTTTTTTTACCTGTCATTTTTGTAGCGCCTCCAAGAAACGCACAAGCTCCAACAATTGCATAAAGTCCTGGTGTTACACAGCTTTCATCAGCTTTGCTGCACTCATTTTGAAACAAAATAAAATGTGGATAGTGACTAAAAGATTAGGATTTTTAAGATTAACAAATTATTTATTCTTGTATTGAAAATTACTATGCAAGTTGTTCAACTGCGATTCCAGCCATTCTTCCTGCAATAGCTCCAATGCTCATGCTTGGTATTAAAAGACCACTAGGTACTTTGATTCCTATTGTAAACATCATTAAAGTAATTTGAACAATTAAAGCCATAAATAAGCGCCAAAGAGCCTTGTAAACTCCTGGACCAGCATCTGCAGGCAAAATTTTAGCATTAGCGCTAGTAAAATTTCTTCTATAATTGCACAAGTAAGATTCATCTTCTGCCTTACATTGACCAACTAGAATTTTTATTAAGTCAGTCATAGATAATCGAGTGTAAGGATTTGGAAATGTAATTAAAGCAGTTATTAGAGCCACAACGACTACTTCAGTAATTGGATATCTTCCCAGAGCAGTTGTTTTTCGGTATTTGCTCCAAAAAATGTTAAATTTTATGAAACAAGCACCCCAAAGACCCTTAGATTGAAATTTTATTGTTAAATTAAATTTCTATAGAATACTTACGCCGAGAATTCCTAAGAGAATAAATGGTATAAGTTCAAATGAAGACCATGGTGCCTTGTAGTCAATCGAAAATTGAACATCATGACCATTTCCATATGGATTAATCATTCGAACTACAAATGCTCCAACCATAGCACAAAAAAATGAACGCCACATTGTTTTCAAAGGAAAGTAGTAACTAACTTCCTCTAAGCTAAAGAGAACTCCCCCTATTGGAGCGCCGAAAGCAACAGCAACTCCTGCAGCGGATGCCGCTGAAAGAATTTCTCTTTTTTTTGCCTCATTTTTACCATATTTAGGAAAAAGGTAAGAAAATATATTTCCACAACAGCATGCCACATGAACAAATGGTCCCTCTTTTCCAAGTATTAAAGCTGAGCTTGTTGATAACATCATGCCAACTGTTTTGATCAGCAAAGTCCATTTTCCTAAATAGCCACGAATTATAAAACCGCTTAGAATCGTTTTTATCTTAAAAATTAATTTCATTGATAATTTCTTTAACATCTAATCATTCAACTTAGTTTAGATATAATTCAGTTAAAGATTTAAATTTAATCTGAATACCATGAATAATTTTTTTATATAAATTTAATAAGAGAAATGAGACCAAAATTTGGTATCTAAATTTTTGAAGAATACTTTGATTAAACGTAAAAGAATATATAGCAAATTAAATTGTATGATAATATTTAATTTAAAATTATTTAATCTCTTGTACCTTAAGCTAGTCTCTGAAATTCAAAAAATCAGCCAACAAACTTGCAAATAATCAAAATTTTTCTTGAGTCTCTTTTGTTCCTTAGCAAAGGTTCATTATCTTCGAATTTGTCATTAAAATTATTTTACAAAATAATCGTAATTGAAATTCTAATTTTCTTAGCTTTATAATGAAAGCTTTTTATTTGTTTAAATGTCTTTTATAATCTTTTATAAAGTCAATCAAAATAGGCTCTTTTATAGCATAATCAATTATTTTTACAAAAAATTTATCGATTACAGAAAAATAATCATAGATAATTCTGAAAAGAGAATTTTTTTTGCATTTTAATTTTGGTATTCTTTTAATTATTTAACTCTTCTCTCTAATTTTTTAATTTTTATTAGATTTAATTAATTCAATAATTTGAAAAAAGCTTTTTAATTAAACTTTGTCAAATTTTTTAACTGTAAGATAAATGTTTAAAACAAACTAAATTTTAATTTAAAAATAAGAGGGATACGAATTAATTTTTTAAACATGATCTAAATTTTGGTTTTAATAAATATCCTTATTTAAAATAAAAGTTGTTTCAAAGTCACAAGTTTTAAATCAATTGCACACTGTTAGCACATTATTGGAAAAAAATTTAAAAATTACAAGTCACGACTTCCAGAGACGTTGAATGACTTTTTACTACAAGTTTATGAGATTCCGCTTAATTTACAATCAGTTTTTGTTACCTTTGAAGATACATATTTGCATAGTCACAAGTCATCTGCCAGTCATGACTTGAAGCTTTTTATTTTTCCAACAAGTCAAATTCATTACTTTAAAAATTTTTGAGTCCAAATATCTACTTAAAATTTTTAATGACTTTTTTCCTAACTTTTATACAAGTCTGTTTAAAATCTAAACTAAGATACGTGGTGTAGAAAATAAAAAATTACCTCGGGTAGACCGGAACCAGATGCGTATGGAGCAAATACTCGAACCAAAAGCACGGCAAATACCGAAAATAAAACAGCCCAAAATGTATAAAAAAAATAGCTTATTAAAAATTCTCCGAATCCGTTATTCCATATTTTAAAAACCTCGGGCCATGAGAACCACTATTTTTTAATTGATTATTTTGAGTCTTTTATTTAAATAATTGAACCTACTTCTGGACACTTTGGATTGTTATATTCATCAAAAGTTAGATTCTTAGAAGCCCAGCAACATTGTGGCTTGTTTAGCCAAAATGCATTAACGCATATACCATCTTTTATATTTGTTAGCCAGCTGGTTGCAATATCGACTACAGCTGCGACTAAACCGGACGAAAAACCAACCAAAAGAACACAAATCCATCCAGACCAAGAGTCGTGAAGAGTTACAATTGTTTGCCAAATACTCTCTTTTTTTCTTTTTTGAATTATTCTGTGACGAAATCGGTCTCTATTCAAATCTTTGAGCCAGTCAATTGTATGAAAATCGTCGTAATGAGTGCGGCTAGACGAATCGTCAACAAGTGGCACATCCATCAAATTTTTGGATCCCTGTGATCGATCTACCAAATCTGATACGTCTCTTCTGGCATCAGTGGTTATTTCAACCATGTCATCGTCCATACTTAAACCGAAATGATCGTTAGCCTCAAACGGGTTTGTTTTTCTTCGACTATGTCTTGTGCTCATGTACTCAAAAATGCCTTGGTAAACAAAAAAAACTTATTACTCACTTGTTAGAAATCTGCTTAGAAATTAAAATATTTTTTTCTCCTTGTTTAACGAAAATAATTAGAATAATTTATTATTTTTCATTTAACATTTAGTCAAATTGATAGATATATTCATGAGCGCGCTTTAAAGGAATAAGCATTTTTTTAAATTTAAATTTAGTTAAAAAAATCTATTTTGGGGAAAAAAAATTTATAGAACAATCAACGTCTGATCATGCCAAAAACAGGTTAATCTATTTTTATAGCATTCTGAATAAATTTCAAATGATGAATTAATTTAAAAAATGTATGCATTTATATGTTTATATACATGTAAAAATATTTTTTATTATTTAATTTATAATCTTTAACTTATATAATTATTTTTTCGTTCTTAAAATTTTGAAATTTATTTAATGGATAAGAAATAAATGTTTCAATGTTTCAAAACAATCAAAAACAAAAAGTATAGTTATAAAATGATTGAAAAAAAATATTTTTTGAAAATTCTTTTTTTTTAAATATAGATTTTAAATAATTTAATTAATAAATCGAATCTTTTCATTGAAAATATAATTTTTCAAAAGTTAAGTGAAAAGCCTAAAAAAATTTTAAACTCCCATTTTTTAAAAATTGATTAATTCGCTTTTAAAGCGTTCAATAAAAAAATTAATAATCATAATATCAAATTAATAAACCTTAGACAAGATTTGCGTGTACTAAATTCTAATGAATGTAAAATACACACAACTTTATCAGAATTTTGTTATTTATAACACTGAAAATTCAAAATCCTATACTTTTGCTTCATTTAAATTTAAAAAATAAATTAAAATGTTATTTTTTAAAATTTAAAAGGTTAAAATCAGTTGTTTGTTTTTTAAACTATTATTAATAACAAAAAAACTTTTATTTTTTTTTAATCACTGTATTTCATTAAATACAATTAACCACAAATAGAAGAAACTTCTGAGCATTTTTCTATTAGAATTGCTTTTTTCTAAATATTATAACTCGTTTAAAAGAAAATTCACCAGTCATGTAAAACAAATTTTTTTTATTAGATTCTTTTTATTTTAGTCTTTTTTAGAATAAAATATTTTCAAATAGAAGAAACACTTTGATGACCGAACTTTCTCTAAATAATAATAATAGTTAATATTCGGTCAAGTTTAGTTTTGCTATACTGACAAAGCAGGAAGACTAACGTAGTCCCACTATAATAGACTTTTCATTTTTTTTTATTGCTACCAACATTGTCCAGTCTGTTTTTGAACTGGTTGGTCGAACTTGCTCTGGCAACCGACAATTATTTGATAAAATATGGTATAATTTTATTAAGCCTTGGTTGAAGGTCACATACATTTGCACTTACAGTTGTTGGTATTTAATTTTTGGAGTATGCAACTCTTCGCTATTTTTTAATAATAATTAAAAAAGTATTAATAAGAAATTATAAAATGGTCTATCATATGTCTTGGTTTAACAGAAGAATAGTGTTATAATTTTTTCAAGAACTTGATAATTATCATCTTTTTCTTATTCAAATAAAAAATTTCCATCTTAAAAATATCATAATGACCTTTAAAATCAATTTTTTGTATAAAATAAAGAATTAAGTTAGAGAAGTTTCAATATTTTTGGTGAATTTAAACTTAATTTAAAAAAAAGTGCTATCCATCTTTTAAGTTAAAAGACAATCATAAAAAAAAAATTCCATTCAAAAATTGAAATTATTTATTTTATTTAGAAAAAAAACAAAATAATAAAATATATTGCTAGAATTTTTGGAAAATTATGAACAATTGACTTTTAAAAACAAAAAATATATCCAAAACCTAAAATTTTCTTAATTAAAGTATTTAAAATCCAATCTGTTTAACATTTAAGGCGTTTAACTATTAAAAAATATTAATTAAAAAAATCGCTTGCTATCTCTAATTTTAATTTAAAATCTTCTAAAAAAATAAAGAAATAAGTTCTATAATTAATTTAAAAGATTTACAATATTTAAATCAAGTATTACCATCTTCATCTTGATTTTTATCTTGTTGGGTATTTATCGAATTCTGCTCACTGCCATAATTTTGTAAAATTGTAAGAGGAATTGGAGTTTTAATTGAATTATAATAAGTAGAATTTTTGGTTTTATTAACCAAGAGACTTTTTCGCTCGTTCGACATTTATTAATGAGAATAAAAGTACTAATTGAATTTTAGACTCAATATTAATTGAAGTTTTTTAATTGATCTTAGCTTTTTAGCTATCTAAAATAAAACTATAAAGAATTAATTGTTTTAAATTGATTACAAATGAACCGAGTTAGTAAGAATTATATTTTGTCTCTTGCAAGAGGAAAAATTTCAAAATTAATTTGTTTTGTTTTTCGATTAATTACGAACAATGTTGCGAGATCTGCTTAATATGTTCAAAGAAAATTCGAAATTAAATGGAATAATGAATACTAGTAAAATTGATAAAAAATCATACAACAGCAAAATGATCTTATGAAAATTTAGTCAGAAATAAAATTAATAATTCAAAGCTTTTATCTCTACTTTTCTATACTACTAAAGATTCTTTAATTCAAAACTAATATATTAATAAATTAATGATTCTTGGTAAAAATCGATTCAATCAAAAAATTAATCCTAATTTGTAGCAATTAAATAAACAAACAAAATAAAAAAAATTCTTAGATAAAAAAGTGTCTAATTTCAGACTGAAATTAGGATAAAAATAGATTTAAGTCAGGTCATTAATTATTAGTTAATCAAGTTGATTTCAGTTTCAAGACTTGAAGAAAATTGATTTTATTCGTCAATGAAAGGAGAATCATTTCATTTTTGATTAAATATAAAAAAGCTAAAAAAAGATTATTTTCTTTAATGTTTCTAGTTAATCCCCGAGAAAACTTAAAAATAGAAAAAAAGTTATTAATATTTATATCTAATCAAAAATAAATTAATTAGATATTCAAAATAGTTCTAATTTTTTATCCATTGGAATAAAAATGTGAAAATTTTGATTTCATATTTTTTTAGAAATAAGAATATTTAAATTTTTTAATACTAGAGCTTTTTTTGAAAAATCAAAATGAAAATTATTCGTGTGGATCATTTTTAACTGATTTCTTAAGAACTGGTCAAGCTATTTTTTGAATTTTGATAAATAATCTTCAAATCTAAATTTTTTTTTATTTTACGAGTAATACTTTATATAATTTTTTTTTCAATTCTTTGTGGTAGTTTAGAGTTTCATAAAAGAAATCTCAAAGGATACGAAAAGCTACTATTTAAAAATAAAGTTTTTCCAAGAAAAATAAAAGCATCGAATTTTGAAAAGTAATTATAAAATTATAAAAAAATGAATCTAAAATTATTTTTTTACAAATTGAAAAAAAAATAAATAATAAAAAAATTTAGTTTAATTAAAACATGCATTGTTAATTTAACAATGTTGCTTTTAAACGCAACTTTTCTAAAAATGCTTTCTTGGTATTTTAAATTCAAAAAGTATATAAGCTAATTGTTAAAAAGCTAAATCAAGAAACTTATTTATTTAATATAAATATAATATGAGGACTCGAATGTTCGTTCCTTCGAATGGCCTTGGTTTAAATCCAATTTCTGTTTAAAATTGAAAATAAAATTTTATATAAAAAGAGTAAAAAAAATGTGTATGTACAATTGGCGATTTTGGTAAAAGTTAAAAATTTGAAGACTAGAAGCTAGAATCTTGTTCAAATATATTCTGAAAATATAAACTAATTAAAACCTTATTTGAATGACAATTTTCTTGAGATGACTTGAAAACAAGTCAAATAAAAAGAATCCGAGTTTGTCATTTATTAGATTTTGTCAAATCGATTTAATTTGTATATTTTTTTATTAGGATAAGATATTTTACCCAGCTAGCAATACTTATAAAATATTTATGATTAAGTGAAAATTAAAATTTAATCGAATTAATTCAGCAAATTTAAATATTTGAACTTATTTTCATTCTACTATGATGGTGAAAAACACATAAACACTAGATAAAAAAATATTTCCTTAATAAAATTTGGTTTCAAAATAAATAATAAATCAATTAAATTCAAGCTTTTATTTGATTATACTCATTTTTTAATTTAAAAAATTAATGATTTATTTGACATATGGCTTTAAAGATCCTTCGTCTTACCATACTAAAAAAAGATTATAAAAGTTTGCCTTCAGTCAAGAGCAATAAAAGCTTTTCTTCATTATCTAATAAATCTTATAGAGTCTAATTGTTCGATATATAAGTTGAGATAAATCTCAAAAAGAAAAATTTCAGCATAGAAATATTCATTAGAATGGATTTAACAGGTGATTCAAAATTTTAGGTCCATGCTCAAGTATCAATGGATAAACAAATTAGATTAAAATTTAGAAACTTTTTATCAAGGTATTTTATTTTTAAACTTATGTTTGGTTTCAAATTGGCATACTTTTACCAAGTTCTAGGCATCATTTGGTTCTCATTTGAGCCCATTTTCTCGACTTTAATTTATTATTTTGATCAAAAATTTTATTATAATTAGTTCGAAAGATATAGTCTTAAAACTGTCTAATTTTTTATTTTCTTAATTAATAAGATGATAGAAATATTCGATTTAAACCAGATTTTAAATTAATATAGATATATTGAAGACTCATCAAATTTTATTATATACTAATATTCCTATTTTCGAATCCTAAAAACAGAAAAAAATAGGCACAAAAATGGGTAGAAAACTTTGAAAAAATTCTACATAGACTGAAACCTCTAGAGTGTATATATCCTGAACATTTTGGTAGAAATTTTAAAGGTGGATCTAGGAATCTCACTAGATATGTTGTAAAGCCTCTTCAGAAAAATATGGTGTCAAGAAAAAATTCCAGAAGATCGGTTAATAGGCTTGGTTGCAAACTCGCTTATAAAGGTGACAAAATGGTCTGAGATGATTGAAGACGAATTACCCTGATAACAAAAGCAACAAAGTATTCTGTAGTGTGATTCTGGACAGAATTAGGGTGTTATCAAGGTATTTTATTTTTAAAACCAATATATTCATAAATGTAAGACTAAGAATAAGCGGGTTTCAGAAGAGGAAGAGGATTAATTGATCAAATATTTTATTTAATGAACATCATAGAGCAAAGTTTAGAATGGAATATTCCTCTGTATGTCAACTTCAATAACTTTGATAAGAAAACCTTTGATAGCGTTCATAGAGAAACTCTTTGAACAATATTTGAACAGTATAACTTGATAAGACTCTTCTACGATGAATTTTAGTGTAGTATAATTCTGGAAAAAGGACAATCTTAAAGCTTCAAAGTAAATACAGGAATAAGACAAGGATGCGTACTCTCCACAACTCTGTTTCTGTTTCTTATGTCATGTAAAACCAACTGCTAATCCTAGAGGCATTGAGTGGAGTTTTACTGCAAGACTTGAAGACCTGAACTTTGCAGATGACCTTTTAGTGATAACAAATACAGAAGCTAATATAGACCTCAAGATGTAAGATCTTGTGAATAATGAATGCTAAATCAACTGGATTTAAATTAACTGGATCAAAACCAAAGTAATGTGTAAAACACGGAACTTAAAACCCTGATAAACATCGTCGGCACCGAAGTTGAGAGCGTTATAGATTTCTATGCATTGATATTTTAGCATCGGTATAAAAATTTTAAATCACCCGTTATTTTTCTAAAAAAAGTATACATGATAATTTTTTAATCATTAAATAAACAAAAAAAAGCAGTACCACTTAAAATGAGTACTAAACTGTTGTATTTTTGTTTTTTGAACCTTTTGATTGAACCCTTCTTCTAACTACGGCAGCTTCTTGTTCTACGGAAGTAGGAATAACTGGAATAGTTGTTTGTATCATCACTAGAATTCGACTCTAGTTTGACTCTTATTAAGAGTTAATCAAATTAAGGCATGGGCGAGATGTACTTTGGTGCATGGTTCAAAAGAGTGTCTTAACTTATGGTGCAGCATAATCAAACGAGGGAATACGGTAGTAGAAAGAAAAAAATTCATTCCTAAAAAATGTTTAAGTTTAATTTATTTGTTTTACTCATTTTATTGAAAAAAATCTACCACAATAATTACATTTTGATTTTAATTAATATTTGAATGTTTGGTCGACATTTGAACATTATCTTATTTTGAATTAAAAAATTTTACTATCTCAAAATTCTTAAAATGAAAAAAAATTATTCTAAGCTAATTTTTAAACATAACAAAAAGTAAATTGGAAAATAAAATCATTTACATGATAAAATAATTAAATAAATGAGTGAAATTTGTTTCTTAATATAGAAATAAACAAAAACTTTTCATTTTATTTAAATATTGGTCATTTAGAATAAAATTTAAGAGAGAACAGCAATAAGAAAAATTAATTAAAGAAAAAATAAAATTATTGTATTCTAAGCATCTTGATCTATTACATATAACAATATAGGTTTTTCAATGCCTATTTCTTGAATTGTTAATTGAGATTGTTCAGAGCATTCTATTTTGCGATTTGGTTGTAATAAATTCAATTCAAAATTAAGTGGACATTGATCATTACTGAATACATATTTGTACAACTCGCTTGATGATTCAGTTCTGAGAAAAATCCTGCTTACTCTGGAGCCTTCAGGAAATTTGAATCCAATTCTAATCGCTTCGGGATTTTTTGCATCATGTTCAGGTTTAGACTCATATAATTTTTTATATTCTGCTCTAAGCTCATGTTTTCTCTTTTAATTTAAATTTTAAAAGCTAAAAATTATGACAAAGCATTCCTACTTTAAGATTGTTTTCTTCTTCTTGGATTCTTAGCCTCTCGAGCTCTTCAGCTTTTTGCAAAGCTACTTTCTCTTGTTGTTTTTTTCTTTCTCTTTCTCTATCCACTCTCAATGACTCTTGAAAAGCTTCGTCTTGTTGCTTTCTAATCTGTTGGGTCTGTGCCCTTTCCTCTTTTTCATTACGCGCAACAATTAACTCCGGTTCTTGCTCATTAATTAATTTTCTTAGACCGCCTATTAGTTTATTAGCAGAAATAGGCTCTTCGATCTTGGTAACCATTGTCATTTTATTCCGCTTTGGCAAAAGAATAGCTAAAGCTGGACACCTAGAAGCCTTAATCGACTTGAATGCCTTTCGACCTTCTGGTAAGTTTTTAGTACATGCCCAGAACAAAATATCTTTTTGACCAAAAAGAGTTATCAGTTCTTGGTTTGTTAAATTTTCACTATTTAAATATATTTAAATTTTTGTATTTTTGAGAAAAATAAACAATTTACTTTGCAAATTTAATTGACTTGTTATCTTCGTTACGATGAATATAAACGACCAAAAATTTAAGCTCACGTTTAGCCAAATCAAGGGCTTGAGTATATGATTGATTTAGAATAGCTGGATGACTTGTGCCAAATTTTTCATCAAAATAGCTAATAAACTCTTCAACGTTGGAAATCGGATCATAATTTTCAGGAATCGAGTCATTTTCCAAAAATGAAAGAACAAAGCTTGCTATATCTAAGAGAGTTCTGAAAATGAATCGAAAAGGTAAGGAAATGATGGTAAAGGTCCATTGAAAGAATCCCTGAGGCACAACTGCTTGATCAATAAAACTTGACGGTTGAATTTCGGAATCAACATTTGGTATTTGAGTGTTGTTTAACGAATTTGTAGATTCATTGGTCCTCAATGGAGCACTTGGAGATGGAAAGTTGTTTTCAAATGCGTTTTGAACAGCTCTCTTAAAAATTTTCAAAAATTAAATTTAATTGAATTTTAGCGGCTATTTGAATATAATTTTTCTCACTTCAACATTCCATTCGAATAATTCAAGAATTCGTATACAATCTTCAATTGAGTCGTTATGTGTTATTTCCTTGAACAAATTATTAACTTCAATAGCAGTTTTGTGTTTAATTGAATTTACTTGGAACTGAACAAGTTTTTCAGTTTGTTCGGGATTTAGATTTCCTTCATCAGCCATCGTTATTTCAATTTATTAATTTGATTATAGTTAAGAAAAAAAATATTTCTAATAATCGAAATTTTGAAATTTTTGCATCTATCAAGTATATATAAAGTGTATATATTTAATGAAAATTCATAATTTTATTCATTGCAAATTTGCAGACTTGTTATCCTAATTTAAAAAAATTGTCTTTCTAGAAACCTTTTTTTTTAATTAACCAAATTTACTCTTTTTTCCTTAATAACAGAAAATTCTTATTTTGTCTTTTTAAGTAATGCTTTTTAAGTAAACACTGGTTTTGAATTAAATTATCCGTTCTACATTATATTATTATCATTAAACATATAAAATTTTATGATATAAACAATCATATGAAGAATAGAAAATATTTTATTGATGCATTAAATTTGATTTGGATCCTATTATCTATTAAAAAGCTATTTAAATAAAGATTCCCTATTTTTGTCTCTATTTAAAAATTATTTTTTTTTTGCATTAGCTTTTGAACTAACAAACACAATTAAATGATTTATGCATCATTTTAATTCATGTAAAATTATCTATTAGACAATACACAAATCTAAAAATCGCTGGGGCACGGCATTGTGAATTTTGGAACCAGAAACAAAAAAGAATTTTAAATTAGAAAAAAATCTGCATTTTATTTTTTCAGTAATTTTTAATATTTAAGTGCATAGTACTGCACATTTACCGAGTTATTCCAGAAAAAAATTGGTTTAAAACTTCATAATCCGCAAAAATGAATTTTTTGGGTATAAGAAAATTTTTAATTTGTTTTAAAGATGTCAATTTTAATTGTTTTTTTTTATTTAATTTTTTTACTTAACACTAAAAGCACTAAGCATTTTTTACGTTTTTTCAATTCAAAAATATTTTTTAAAAAAATATAATACTTTTATAAATTAATATCATTTTTAAAGAAAATTTTAAAATCTACATAATTAAGATATATTTATTTCAAAAATCTATTCAAAAGATACGTGGATTTAATCAATTTTGTTAAAATAAAATTTAAAAAAAATCTGAATAAAAAACAGCTTTGTTAAATAAAATTTTATCCAGTGGTTTCTAGTTCGTCTGCATCTGCTTTTATTTTATTTTTATTAAAATAAAGTAAAATAATCTTTATAATTGTATCGAAAATTTCCACCAAGCTTAAAAAGCTGATTCCAATGCACAGTCCTAAAAATCCACCCACTTCAGCGATCAATTGTTCAAATGTTTTAGCAGGAATTTCCTCAATTGTTGTGATGGCAATGTCATCATAATATATATTCACTGCCAAGACAGATTTATCTAAATTTTCTAGAATTAAGCCTCTTTTAGACTCATTAAGAGCTTCATCATATTTCATTAGAGCTTTTTTATAAAAAGGAGATGGAAAATTTGATTGTGATACTTGATAAAAATATTTTACTGAATCACACTCTTCTGGACACTTAAAATAGCATTCCAGGTTATCTTGAGAATCACCCATATATTTTCGAGAATTCAAAACACAATTTGTAAAGTTTTCATGGCCACATATTTGGTCTAATTCAGCATAAAAAAAATCTGGGTCATAGCATCCGCAATTTTTCTTTATATTTTTATGATAACAAATATTTAAGCATGCTTTTTGTTGATATTTTTCATATAAGCGAATTGTTTCCAAATAAAGCTCCGAATTGAATGAGTCTGCTAAGTTTTTATTTTTAATACAATTGCTGTATGGTTTGGATATTTTTTTCATAAAAATTTGATTCGTAGCTATATTAGTTTCAAATCCTCCTGTTAAGCTAATACTTTCTTGATCTAAAGGTATACTTGTCCAATTGTGAATAAATAGTTCAATTCCACTTGTTTTATAAAAGTTATATTCAATCGTAGGTTCTCCAATGTATAATTCAAGAGAAAGACCATTTTTCTTTCCGGCCATTCCAATATTTTTGATACCTTTAGTTAGGTTTCCATTAAATCTATAGCAAAAACCATATTTAGGTGAATAAAATCTATCAAAATCTGATTTAGAACATTGCTTCAAATTGAATTTACAATTTATCAGCATATAATCAAGGTCGAAGCCTGTTAATTCAAGTTGTTCTTTATATCTAATTGTTTCAAGTTGTAAATAGTAATTCGCAAGATCAAGATTTTCAGTAAAATTATAAATATTTTCTGTATTAAATAACCATATAGAGAATTGAGTAAATCCATACTTGGCTAGTTCGATAAGGCTATTTTTAGAATTAATATTTACCGAATATTGATTACAAAATGAAATTGCCGGAAATTGAATTTGACTGAGTCGCTCATACTTAATTTGAGTGTTTGCTTTGTAATCAAAAAAATCTCTAAAATTTTTTGTCATACAATAAAAACAATATCCAGATGATGCAATCAAAGTGATAATCCATAATAATTTTAAAATAATGCTTTTATTTCGAAAAATATTAGGTATTCCATGGCTAGTCGACGATTCAATATTGTCTAAAATTATTTTTTTAATATCAGATATTTTTGAATCATTCATTTTGGCCTAGTCAGGTTTTGATAACAAATGAATTATTGAAAACAAAATTCTAACTAAAAATGCTTTTTCTTTTCTTTAAAAATGGCTTAAGACAATTAAATTTACAGGAAAATATTTAATTTTAAATTAATTCAAATTTGCTCTAAATCAAAAACTTAGTTTATAAAACTTGGATCAATTGACTAACAATAAAAAAATCGATTTATTTGTTTAATTTAGTTTCCAGGATTATATTCCGGGTAAAGTTAAATTTAAAAAAATATCTTAACCATTTTATCAAACTTTAAAATTAATTGAAATTTTTAAAAGGAATATTATGTTGATATTTACTAAGGAAGCCGGAACCTCAGGCCAAGACAGATCGAAATCAATAGTAAAATTAAAGTTTTTTATCATTTATTTGTTTCACAAAAATTCACAAAATAAGAGCACAAAATATATTTTTTTGTTTTTTTAATCTAAAATATTCTTATTTAATAAAATTTAAATTAATTAAAGAAAATTTTTTTATAATTCGAAAAATATTATAAATATTTAATTATTTTCAAAAATATGTTGATTAAATTTTTTTTTACAATAATAGGAAAAAAATTAAGACCTAATAAAAAAATCATTTAAAATTATATTTTTTTGAAGATTTTTTTGTTAAATTCTCAATCTCATCTCAAAAAGTTACAAATTTGATGGCACCAAAGCATATGTAATCAATTTTTTAATTAGACTAATGCATTTTCATTCATTAAATTACACTTGTATTTTAACTCTTTCTATCATTAATTAATTTTCGAGTCAAATAACTCACGACATCCTTCTTCAACTTGTACTTGGTTAGTAATGCTGTTCTCTGATAAAATGAATAATTGAGCGAAAAAGATTATAATTAGAAGGATAAAAATCTGGGCCATATGCTGGATGAAGAAAAAGTTCGATCCGTACAGTTCATCTATTTTTTTTAACGTTCATCAATCTGTTTCAGGTTCAGGAAAACCAACAGATTAGGCTAAAGGGATATTTTTTCAAACATCTTACGACTAACGTCTGACTATCACTAAATTTTGCAGTAGAAACGTTACCATCGGTCTTACTTACAGAAAAATGATCAAATTTGGTTTAAAATAAAACAATAAAACAGAGCAAAATGTTAAAAATTCTTATAACTTTTTTTTCAAAAGTCAAAAGCAAGTTCTGTAAATGCAACATGGTGCAACATTCAAAGTTGGACTTGGCATAGTTGGACATAAGTTGGACATGTTCAAACTTAGCATAATTAAAATTTGGACAAATCTGGCTAAAGTGCATTTGCAGAGATTTTGCACTTCATTAGCAGACTTTGACTTTTGGTGCAACTAACTATGTTGCAGTTTGTTGCACTTACAGAACTAATTATAAGCCTTTAAGAAAAAAAGTAATTAGATTTTTTGGCATTTTTTATGTTCTATTTGTTTACTTTTGTTTAACAAAATTCCACAAAACTTGAAATTTTGAATTGTTTGATTACCTTCATCAAAAAAAAACAATTCCTTCCCTTTTAGAAGAAAAAGATGAGCTTGAACACAAAGTTTCACTTGACATTTTTATTAGAAAACTAGTAATATATTTGTTTAAATGCAATTAAAAAAGGAACACTTTTTATAAGTTTTAAAGCCGAATGAATAGAATGAAGACCCCGAAGACTCATAATTTCATTATTTCACGTTTTTTAAATATTTTTATTACTTTTTTAAAACAATTTTAGTGTAAATTTTATTATTTATTAGCATTAACACTAGAAAGCCCGGCTGATTTTTCATTAAAATTTCAAATAAAGTTATCCAGATAAATTAAAAATTTTCTTTTAAAATTTATTCATTTTCTAAAAAATTACAATCAAAATTTTTAGATAATAAAAACCGTTTTTAAAAATTTTATTTATATGTGGTAAAAATCAAGTTTCAATTTTTCAAAAAGGGGTCTAAAAAACCCCTCGGGCGTTCTAGTGTTAAAAGAAATTTTGAATAATGAAATTTAGCTATTTAATGACTTAAAAAGAATTTGAGTATCGACAATCAATGAAAAAAATAAATAATAATTATAAAATTTTTCTTGAAATACAGTCTTTTTATTCATTTATTTTCAATTTTTTTAATTATGAATTATTTCGATCAGAAAACGAACCATGACAATATTATTAGAAGAAAAATTAATCAACATCTTAATTAACTCGACTATGATATAATTTTGTTTTTTTTATTCTTTTATTCTTTGTAGCTGAAATCATTAAACTTAAAAAAAACGTCATTCCTTGAAATATGATTTGAAACTGCTAAAAATAATTATTTCAACTGCTTTAAACACTGACAAACAGCAATAATTAAAAAAAGCCTTTTTTGTTAAAAAATATCACACCTAGTCAACAAAATTTAGAAAACTTTTAGTTGCTCAATTGAAATTTTCAAATTTCTATCAATTAAATATCAAGTAATAAGTAAATAAAAATTCACAGCTTTAAACTTACAGTTTGTTTGTTTATTTCTTAAAAAACAAATTATCAGGTCATATGTAAGATAAGCATACGCATATTATTAATTTTTTTGAAATAAAACTAGCTGAAAACAAAAATAATTAAAAATATTTTAAAAAATCTTGAAAATTTTCTCCATTTATTTAATTAATTTACTCTTTATAATTTCTTTTTTCACAAATATAGTTTTACTAAAATTTTTAAAAATCATAGTTTTAAATAAAAATAAAATTAACTTTTTCATTTTTGTATCTGTTGGCAATAAAATATTATCATCAAAACTTAAGGATTCAAAATTCTAATATATTTCAAAATATTCAAAAAAAGAAAATGAATATAATTTCATTGATACTATCTTTGATCGTTTGCACTCTTTCAAATTTTATTCTAAGCTTAGTTTGGTATTCAGAATATTTTTTGGGAAAAATATGGTTCAAGTAAGATTTATTATGAAAAAATTAAAGTTTACTAATTATTTTTTATAGATCTGTATTAAAGACATCAAATAATTTTAGATTTTTAAATAATGATGAAAAATATCTTATTACTTTTATTAATGTTGTAATAACCTGGTTCACCTATAATCTCTTTTTGATATTTTTAATTAAGTATGAATCAAAAATTCTCATATTTAATTTTATTTTTATATTTTTTAGCAACATTTTTGCTCCAATTCGTTTAAATGATATTTTATTATTGTCAGTTGTCTTGATTGGTACTTATGCTCTGTTAGAATATCCTCATGTCGAATTTGAGGTTCGTTCCTACACAGCATTTATCATAAACATATGCTTCAATTTTTTAAGCACAATCATTTCAATACTAATTTTAAGGTTATTTTTTTATAATGATAAATTAAAAAATTATAAAATCTTTAATTAAATTTAAAAATAAATTTTTTTCGTTACCATAGAAATATTAACACCATGTTATTTTTTCTACCTTTATTCTGTACTTTAATTGATTTTAGAATCACTTTTATTTTTAAAAAAATGGATGCCAAAATTTTAGATGATGTAGAATTACTTTCAACACGGGATGAAAATCTAACCAAATTGGAATGCTTCCTAAAATATTTGAATAGCTTTAAAACACAAAAAGAATTGACTTCGGACAAAACCAGCTTAAAAGCGGCTCTTTTTCTAAACAAGTTGTCAAATTCAATAAAATTTCAAAAAACGTTGAAAGATTCAAAATTAATAACTCAACATAAGCTAGATGTGATATTCTCAAGCATCTTTGACTACTGCTTTGAAGGCTGTATTTGTTTTGTAAATAAAAATCAATTTTTGAAAATTAATGATAATAAATCAGATAAAGACTCTAAAATAAAATTTTACTTTATTTTTTATTTAATTGATGTTGCTAACTATCTTAGTAGAGAATCCAAATTATTCAGCTCTGAATTTCACCAAAAAAATGGAACCAAAGTTTTGCTAAGATATTTATCAGACGAGTTTGTTATAGATTGTTTGAACCTAAAATATGACGAAAAAACTCGTGTGAAAACCGGAGTCAAGCTTATCGAGTCACTGATTGAATGTCTTAGAAACATAATCGAACATAGTGACGAAATCAACAAAGAAAAGGATGAGTTAAATATCAAAGATTGTCTAATAAATTTGACAAACCACACTAAAAAGTATTCCAGCATTTTAATTTTAAGCTATTTGACCATCATTAGTGTGACAAATGAAAAAGATATGCAAAATTTACAAAGTATCGAATCAATTACTAAAGAAATAGTTGATTTGATTGGAATGTATACTGGAAAAATGGTCAAACGACGAAAATCTATTCCTGATGATCCTGAAAATAGTGAAGCAGAATATGCTTTTAATCAAGTTCATTTGAATTTAATTGAGCTGTTAGAATCATTGAATAATATTGCAGTTAATGATAATATGAAATATAAAATTTATCAAGAACATGGTCTTAATAAATACTTAAATCTAATAATGAAATATGGACAAGAGCAAGAAAAGCATTATGCCACAAAGCTTTTGTGGCAGCTTTGTTTTGATAGTGAAGTAAGCAAAAATATAAATGATGATAATGAATTGGTCTAGTCACTTAATCACTTAAGCAGTGAATCAGATGAATTTTTGCGAAGAAATATAGTTGGCATATTTTGGATAAGTAAATTAATATCAGCTAATTCTGATCAAGATGAATTTAAAATGGGAAATCATTCGGGTTTGACATTTAACAAGTCAGAGTCAAAAGAAGAACATATAATGATCAGTTATAACAAAGAAAGTAGAGACTTGTGTCTTAAAATTAAAGATGAGTTGGAAAACATAGGTCACAAAGTATGGATTGATGTGCAAGACATTCGTGGTTCATCTTTGGAATCTATGGCTAAAGCTATTGAAAACTCAAAATGTGTTCTAATGTGTATGACTGAAAAATATAAAGTTTTTTCTTTTAATTTAATTTTTTTTCTAAATCATTAAAATGTCTTGTTATAGCTGAGTCCAAACTGTAGAGCTGAAGCTGAATATGCGTTCAACATTCGAAAACCAATTATTCCCTTATTGATGCAAAAAAATTATTCCCCCGATGGATGGTTAGTATAAAAATGGCCTGCTTTATCAGGCATTGTGAATTTTAAAACAAGCAATTAAAATTGAAATAGTTTTTCTTATTGAAATAGAATCTACAATTCTGCATTATAATCTCTAAAACAGCTGTCTTACCATAAAAAAATCTTTGACTAAAGGACTTAAGAGATGTTTATTTATTACAAGATAATAATTTTCAATACAGGATAAATTTGAGAACAGTTATTTAAAATTAAAATGTTTTTTTTGATATTTATTAAATGTATTATGTTTTTCAAAATTTTAAAATTAAAATTTCTTTTCGTATCAGTCTAAAACTTGTTAAAGTAATTCTTGCTAAAGTGAAACGTTCTGTTCCTGAAAAGAGAACGGAACGGAGACTCATTCTAATTTCATTCCGTTCCATTTTTTCCGTTCAATCCATAGATATCCTTATAAAAAGTTAATGCCATTTTAAAATTTAAAAAATTATTTTATCTAAAGCAAATTTAGATAAAATAATTTTTTTATTTTAATGAAGTTAAAAATCAGATTTAATAAAAATAGTAAAACAACTAGAATAAAAAATTTTAAAATTTTAATCTAAACTATTCAAAATTAAAAAGTTTTTAAAAAAAATATAAAAAGCGACATAAACTATTTATAAGGAAATTTTATGGAATGGAATAGAATGAGAATGCTTTTTTTTTAAAGTGCGTTTTTTTACTTTCTTCTTTCAGGGAAAGAACGTTTCACTTTAGCAAGAACCACTTTAGTTCAAAATTATGAGCAATTAAACAATATTTATTTCCAGTTTCTATGAAAACTCCACAATTCTATGAGTCTGTATGACCAAGTTCATATCAGCTAATACACTTTGAAGTTTAAGACTTACTCAAAAAATTGGCTTATTTAATTATTTTTCTTCTTTTTTCAAAAATTCAGAATGGAAACAGATTTTTAATATATTTTCATTTGTTTCTAAATCTTAAATTTAAATAATTTTGACTTTTTCTGTCTGATTTTGAAAACAAAAAATTTAAAAATGTGCTTTGATCATCATAAATAATTTTGAAAGCAAATTTGAAGAAACTTGCTAATTTAAATTCTTTTTAAAAGACAAAATTATAGAAATTAACTTTTAAAATAAGTTTTAGTGTTTTAGTGTGGTAAAAATTTTGATGGAAAGATTAATTTATGCATACTCTTATTAGAAAGCTTTTGATCAATTATGCTATTGACCAATTATAGTAATATTTTATTTTGACATTTTAAGGCTCGGAATTATATTGGGAGCAAAAATTTTCGTTAATTTCTCAAAGTATCCATTTGAGGAATGTATGGAAAAATTGAAACTTGAAATAGACGAACAAGAAAGCTGTGAAAAGAAAAAAGTTGAAAATAAAAATGATGAAAATGAAAAAAAACTTATTGATTGGACAAATGAAGTATATTCTCATTTATATAACTTGAAAAAAATAAATATTAATTATTAATTTAAAAATGGTACGTTTCTTAATATTTTAGAAAGTTTATTGATTTTACTTTCAATTATTTGGTAGAATTTTAAGAGATTGATTTCAATCAAGCGTAAATAAGAAAATGATTATATTTTTCATTACATTCAAAGCACCTTGATGCATAATAATTATAAAAAAAATATATAAATATTTTATTTTATTCAAAGGATGTTAAAGAGTGGTTTGTTGAATCTGGCATACATGTAGACATAGCTTCGCAATTTAATAATTTAAATGGTGAATTGTTGTGTCAATTAATTAAAGTTTATAAAACTTCACCTGAATATTTTTATTCATCAATAAACAAAGATGGTAAAATTGATTTGAATCACATTTTAATTTTTGCCAACAAATTAGAGAAGCTGGAAAAGCCTGAGTGAGATTTATTTCATATACAAACAAAAACTTTTTTCTCATTATATACTTGTTTTTTATTATTTCGATGAAGAAAATAAAAAATCTTATTCATAATTCTACTGTTAATAAAACATCTATTAGAGAAACTAAAAATATTAACAACTCGAAAAGAAATTTTATTCTAGCAACACTCAAGTCTCAAGTCAACAATAAATTACATACAGAAGGTTTCACTGATGGTGACCTAGAGACTCATCTACGGATTCAAATTGAAGAAATTTCATCAAACGCTAATCTGCATAAATTTGTAAATTCAGAGACCAGGTTAGAAAAAGCACTTAATTTTTACAGATGCTTGACCCCTCAATTTTTGGCCAAAAATTCTTTAATCTCTCTGTTCGAGTATTCGAAAACAATTTACTATTTTAAGCTTTTGTACTCTATGCTCAAAGATGGTACCAAAACATATTTTAAAGAGTTAAATGGAAGACTCTTGAACAAGCATGGGCCAATGTGTATTGAAAGCGACAAAAAAAATTGTAAAAGAAAAGCTCAAATGTTTATGACGTTGACTCAGATATTTACCACTTTAAGTTACTATTCAAGAATATTTAGAAAACTTTTTGTAGCAAATCATGAAAATTGCGTACTAGACGTAATTACTGACAAAAATACTCTTTTAGATTGCATAAATATAATTAATCAAGATAAAATTTGCTCCAAAGATGTGTCAATTTTTTTGAAAAATTCAATAGAATTAATGGGTAATTTGAAAAAGACCGTAAACATAGACACAAGAAAATTGGATAAAGTATGCTTAGCTATAATGAAATTGAGCAAAAAAACTGATCATCATTTGGTTATGTCCTATATGTTCGTTTCGAAATATTCTAGAATTCCAGACAGTTTTAGTAAAAATTTATTCATAGATCAACTATTCTTTGAAATGGAGATGGCAGTCAGTTGTTCGGAAACCGAAAAAAGCTATCCAATTTATTTTGATTCTTCGCGAAAAGCTGCAATAACTTTGTTATCAGCCAAAAATTTACATCTCAATCTAATTGAGCTTTTAGACACGCTATTTTTTTTAATGAATGATGAAGAAAATGAGGAATGTATTCTTAAGAACGACTTTCAAAGATGCATGAAAACTATTTTGATGATTGGAACTGATTATGAGGCCGAATATGCGGCACGCATTTTTTTTCAAATGTCTTTTTTTGAAAATTTTAAATTTGAAGATGAGAGAATTTTAAATATAGTTAAAAAAATTATCATTTACCAATATCCTAACAAAAATTTAATTAGATATTGCGAAGGAATTGTTTGGATGGCAGAAAAAGATATGAATATTAAAAGACTGGCTAGTATAAGCACAGAGTCAAATTTGAAAAAAAAAATTTTCATTTGTTACGATTTATGTGCTACCAGAGTTTGTTTCGAGTTTTCGAGTTTATTGAAGAATAATGGATTTTTAGTGTGGTTTAAGTATGCTGAAGATTATTCAATGGAAGAGTCACTTCTTGCTATCAAAACAAGTGATATTGTCTTACTAGGTATCTATTTAAAATTTTTATTTTTATTATTATTATTATTATTATTATCAAAGTAGTTTTCAAGTAATTGAGTAAAAAACCCTAGATAAATTTCAATTATCTATTTAATTAAAAATTTAACGAAAATTTTCATTTAATTAATTTTTTAAAAAAATTCTATTTATTGTATTTCGTGTATTTCATTGCTAATTTTTATAATTTTTTTTTAAATTAAATTCTTAAATGACAAAATAAACAAAGAGCATTGAATTTTTTAAAATAATCGTTTTTCGTGACATTTCTTCTTAATTTCAAAAAACATAACAAATTTTATTTCTTAAATTTTTGTACTAAGTTAAACTACATAATTTTTTAATGTGTGATTGCATACTATCTCATGATTCGAATTTTGACTTCAAATTATTAATCTACAAAAAAGAAGGAAATCCAAAATTTTAAGATGTGATTCAAAAAATATTAAACTAAAAACAATTTGACCACCTCCTTAAATATTGCCTTTCTTGGGTTATCATATTTTTAAATCATGTTTATTTGAAATTTCGATTTTATTTTTGTAATTTAGATTTTAATTTCTTATTTTAATTTAAGCTTTGAGCAACGAGCTATGTATTAATTTGAATTGTAGAGCTGAATATGAATATATGGTTCAAATGAAAATAAAAGTCATACCAGTAATAGTTGATAATAACTTTCAACCTAAATATTGGTATTTTATTTTATTTTATATTTAAAGAAAGAAGTTAATATTAGTTTTTAGGGTAAAAAGCCAAGTGCCTTATCAACAAGGACTAGAATTTCATAGTTTATCAAAGGAAGATCAAGAAAAAAATTTGATAGATTCTATTAATAAAGTTTTTAAGAAATCACCTTTAACTGACGATGAGGAAATCTAAATCAAAAAATCTCAAAATTATAAAAATTTTAATTCGAATCAAATATTCAAATATCTAAAGGAAACTCAAATATTTAAATTAAGAAAATTCAATTTATTTTTCACACTTATTAATTCAATACAAATTTTTAATCTTTATATTTTTATTAAAAAAAAATTAAATTAGTGAAAAGAATTTTAAATTAACTAAACATTAAACATTTTATTTTTTTCAGATTAAAATTGCATTACATAAAAATCTAATTTTGTATATGACAAGCTTTTTTTCTATTCATTATTTTGAAACTTTGAAATTACGTTGTTTTATTCAAACTCAGTACTTAAGTATGTTAAAATTTAAGATATTATTATATGATAATTATTTCCAAGAATAAAAAAGAAAAAAAAACCTACCATTTTTTGTTTTATTGCTTAGATTTGGAACACTGAAGTTGAAATTTTTCAAAATTTTCCTACCAGGTAATCAAGATGTAAATTAAAAAACTTGATCCACAATTGTTAAAATTAGCGATTTTTGAAAATTGATTTTTTTAAACTGTTTTGCTAAAATAAATCGCTCTAAACTTCACCCTTCATAGATTTTTTAAGTTTTTACTTTGATTTTTTCTGCTTTTACAATTTATTATTTTTAATCTAAAATTATTTCTATTAATAATTTTTTATTGTTTTTTTTTGCCATCATTTAACGTACTGACACAATAAACTATATTTTACTGACATAAAAGGCTAGATTTTCTGACAAAAAAAATACATTAGATGAAAATCAAAAATTTAAAAATATTTTCATTTTGCCTAAAAATTAAATTAAATATAGAAAATTTTTTGTCTTTTGAAAAGTTTAAATTTTCTATAAATCAATCCTAAACACAAAAGACTTGGCTTGTATATAAAAAAATAATTCAAAAGCAAAAAATAACATTAAATTAATATTTTTTTGGAGCATTTTATTAATAAAAATTAGAGAAGCAATATAAAATTTCAGATATAATTTGAAATCCATCGTTTTAAAGACAATGTCCAGCTTTACAAAGTAAAACAGAGAGCAACCGAATTGATAAAAATATAAGTTACTTGAGCTATAGATAGCATGTAATACTTCAAAATTAAAGCTTCACATTTAAAGCTTTTTATAAAAAAGAAACAATTGATCAAGATGTGCCAGAAAATAATTTTGGTTAAAGGAAAAATCAACTTTATAACGAATCCAGTTGTAAATGTATAGAAGGCTATCAATTATTAAATCGTTCAGAATATATTTTTTTTAGATTAATGTCTAATATTATTATTATTAAATTTTGTGTAAATTCGCTAAATTTAATATTCAGTTTAAACTTATTCCTTTTTTTTTTTAAATAAAAGTTTTTAAATGATAAAAATTATTTTTATTTCTTCTCTATTCCAAAAAATTAAATAGAATTTAAAAATCAAGATTACATTTTGAGATTTATTTTTTATTAATTTAAATTAAATAAAGTTAAATTTTAGTATAAAAACTTTTTATTTAGACATTTTTTCTTAAGTCATTATTAAAAAATAAAAAACATTTAAAACTAGAAAATCATTAAGTTATTGAATAACCCATTCGAAAAATGTGTTCTAGATTTCGCTTTCAGCTTTGTTTCTCTTTTCATTTTCAATCGCTTTAAATAAATACTAATGTTAGAAATTTTTTAATACTAAGAAAAAATTCGATAACCTACCTTCCTTATCAGGCAAAACAATTTTCTCTTGAGTAATTGTCGGCTTTAATTTATTTTTGTCGAATGTCTCAACACCATTCACCAAACTTATATGCTTTTTCTCTGATTCTATATCCTCTTTGGATGGCAAATTAATCTTTTCCGAAACTTGAACATGCTTCAATGCATTCGTCTCAAACTTGGCCATTTCTTCAATGATTGCTTGGTTTGATTTAACTTCGCTCATTTTCAACTATCTAAATATTTCTTAGTTTTAATTTATAAGAATTTGGCGCAGTTTATTTTCTTATTTATAGTCTAGAAAGAAAAAATCAATTGGCTAGAGCTTATAATTCAGCCTTCCAAACTAAAATCGAACTTTTCATCAACCCAAATTATGTCTGTATTAAAATAAATTCAGTTTTGGCGAACAATATCCATACAAATTTGTTTATTTATTAAAATATTAAATATCTTGCTCCATGTTAATTGTTTTTCAGTAATTTTTTATTCTATTATATTCTTTTTGACTTAACTAGAAAACATAATAAATCCCTTGATTAAACTTCTGACCAAAATAGAAAATTATTCAGATAAATAAAAATAGAATTCTAATCAATCCTCAATCAATTTATCTACATTCAACTGAAATATTCAACTGAAACATGATCTAGACTTAAATTAGACGCCTAGACTAATGAACCAAAGTTCAGATTTTTCTACTACAAATGTATCCAATTAAAAGTAAATTTTTTTTAACAAAACTTATATTTTCCTCTGATCAAAAACATATGATAAATTTAGAGGCTATTGCTATTTAATAGTCTATTAATACATTTAAGAGATAAACTTAACTTTTACACATAATCAGTTGGAATTTGATAGAAATATGTTAAAATAAACAGAAAATCATTGATGATAAATGTTTACTCTTTATTGAAAATAACAACAAGTCTACAAACTAGAAAGTGTTTGACCTAGGAAATTAATAATAATTTTTGTTTTAGTATGAGATCCGATAGGATATAGCTTATTTTTTTAAATAAATCACTTTGGAATTAAAAAATCTAAAAGCAATAAACGAGTTAACAATATTAGAAGTTGAGAGCATCAATTTATAATATATGGCTGATATAAAAAAAATATTATTTGATGATTTGAATTTAAAACTTGCTTCAAATTTTTTAAAAATATTAACATTCTTTCAAAAAATAATTTATTCTTTTTTTAAAACGTTTGAATATTTTTATAGCTGTCTTCAATTTAAATTAATTGCGAAGTTTTCATTTCAAAATCTTTAGCCACTTTTTGTTTTTTATTAGATGAACATATTTATCTAGTTAAAAATCTATCAAAAAAAAGCACCAAAGATTAGTAATTTTATTTTAGTTTCTCATTTTTGAAGCAATTAAAAATAAAACAATAAATATTTGCATTTTTTATTAGCATTATTTGAATTTATTTCTGATTAAAAAATATTCACATTGTTTGGTATAATTTAACTTATAGTTTTAACAAATTAAGTACAAACAAGAATTTTTTAAAATAATTCCACTTAATCATTTTATAATGAATTATAAAATTACTAAGATTATTGAACCAGAGTTATTTAAAAGTCACAAGTATCAAGCCAAAACCATCTCAAAGAATTAAATTTAATTTTTTTATTTTTCTAAAAATCAATGTAAATTCATTTCTCATAAATAATATCAAATTTAATTTTATAATTAAAAGAATAAAGAAATAAAAAATACTTTATTTCGTGGATATTGTAAAATGTATTTCTCATTAGATCTTCATTTTATGGCTGTTTTACTAAAGTGTGTTGACCAGCAGAAAACAAGTTTAAATCAAAGTCAATTTCGATAATTATACAAAATTTATTATCATTATTTTCTTTTTTTTTTTTGATAATAATTTAAAATTTAAACAAATTTTAAGGCCAAACTTGGACTTTAATTTTTGGACTTTTAAAAAACTCTGGATTGATAAGATTAAAAAATTGACTCGATTAATGCATCTTATTTATAAAAGAAAAATTAAAATTTTTTTAAATTTAAAATAGAATTTTCAATGAAAAAATTAATGATTTTCAAAAATTTTTTTCTAATTAAAATTAAATAATAAAATTACAAAAATTTGCGAATTTTAATTGCAACCAAAAAAATAATTAAAAGATAATTTTCTTAGATGTCAAAAATTTTTCCATCATATAAATGTTAATTGATATTCATTAAAAAATAGTTTTCATACTTTTGAAATAAAATTTTTGAATGATTTTTAAATTTTCTTAAATTTTGAGTTATTTTTAATATCTACGCCCATCTGAAAAATGATAACAATAAATGTTGCTATTCTTGACTAAATTCAAAACTTTTCAATGGTAAATACAGTCATTGCTTTTCTTAAAGTATTTTTCTGAACGTTCCTGAATATTCATGAACCATCAATTTAGTTAAGATTAATTAGTGTCGAGTCAATGCTTTTAATATGAAATTGAAATTTTTATTACATGTTCAATCATACATACAGATCACAGCAACCACTAGAAGCTGATGTGACTGTTCAAAATGAATTTGATAGAAATGAAGCATGTAGCCGGTATAAAAGCAAGCAAAAACCGTGATATTTTTGTCTGAGTAATCAAATAAATATAAGAGAAAAACAGCTAGCAATGATAGAAAGAAACCTTTAGATCCAAAAAAAAATTATTACATAGATCAGTTGTGCTTGAAAAAAAAAGAATTTTGAAACATTTCGCTTGATAGTGAAAATCTTAAATTCAAATAACAAATCAGATTTATTTTGCAAGCTTATACTTGAATTTTGAGGAATTTTTGAAGATTTTTTGAATAATTTAAAATTTACATGGATTTTTAACAATTTATTTAAATCATATTTTCTTCAGATTAAAAAAAAAGTTTATTTATAACAAAATTAAAAAAAAAGATTCTCAAATCTTCTTATTTTTTTATATACATTTTTTTCTATTGAGCATATATCAAATATTTTAATTTCAAAATTTATTTTTATTATTTTCAAAAATTTCTTATTAATAACATAATATTTAAATCATTTAGGATTTTTTGGGCGAGAGTATTTTAGATGGTGATGAGAATATTTTATTCTTGAAAAAATCAGCACCCCTTGAGCTAATGATTCCAATGGGTGGTATCGGTTCAGTACTATTAATAAACCTATTGTCATCTTAAAAAAAATTAAACTAAAATTAAATACAGTTAACATATGCAAAGTCCAACTTTTAACTGGAGTGTCCGGAATTACTGGCAAAGAACTATTGTTTGAGTTTGAGTTTGTATTTAAAGGTTGGAACGAGAACCGTTTGCGTATTTTTTCTTGTTTAGTTCTTATTATTGTAGTCTTTTGTTTGTGGTCAGGAGTATCAGTAATTAGATATGTTCTTGGACGCTTTTTACCATTATCATCCTCTATCAGTATATTTGAGGCTTTAGATCCAGGGCTTTTTTTGACCCCTTCACTTGATGCTTTGTTGTTGGTTGAAACCGATGAATCTTTGCATGGTGATCTTATTTTTAGCCTCATCTTTTGAATAAATTTTTTTCATCATTAAAGATAAAAATCAAGTCAAATCTAACCCTTTTTTTACTTTGAATTACAATCGAACGTCCCGTTGTCGAACTACCATTAAAACTACTGAAACGATTTATTCTGAAATTAAATTTTTATTTAGTCTGGTATAAAATAAGAAAATAATTAAATTACGCTTTTTTCTTTTTAAAATCGTTTAAAAGGTCATCGCTGTCATTATCTTTTTCTTCATTTTTTTGACTTGCAATTAGTTCATCATTTTCGTTTGATTCTTGTTCATTTTTTGGACAAAAATCCTCAAACAAAGCATTTAATTTACTAATCCCAGGTGTTGAATTCACATTTTCGTCTTTAGAAAACGATTCACTAAATTGTGAATAATTATTGTCATTCTTCAATAAACGACTAGGCGATTTATTTGGACTTATCAATAATGAATTTGAAGCAGATGCTGTATTTGAAGAATTAAAGCTTTCGTCTAAATTTTCTTCTTTATCATATCCCAATTCTTCCATTAGATTTAGAATTAGCTCGGGTGCTTTTGCAAAATAGCTGGGGTAAATTTCACCAAACAAAAATTTCTCAATTTTAAATTTTTCTTTAAATGCCTGACTTATCCATCTGACCGAATTGGCAATTTCCCATACAAAATCTTCATCGACAGGTATTTTGTTAGAAGACGAATTTGAAGATATGTATTCTTCGAGTGATAATAATACCTGAATTTGAGATCTAAATTTAGGATTATTCTATAAATTTTAAAATTTTTAATAAAAAATTAAAAAAAATCACTCTGTTTTTAAATTTTCACTAATTTCATTTCCTTTATAACGTTGTTTCAATTTAAATGGTGTCTGAATCAAGTTTTCTTTGAAAATTTCAGAAATCAAATTCTAAATATAAACACAGTGTTTAGCTTAGTTTTATTCAAATTTTTGTAAAAATTTATTAAAAAATTAAATAATTGAAAAAAATTCGGATAATTATTTTAAAAAAATATAACTTTATAAACACTGATAAATAATTTTTTAAAAAATAGTTTTCAGATAAATTCATTAGGTTTTTTTTATCCATTTTTAAATTCATGAATTGTTTGCCTTCCTCTAAATTATTAAAAAATAACCCTTTTTTTTTTAGTTTTTGCCTCTAAAAATTAAGATCATCTAATTTTTTAATATATTTTCTGTTAAACAATACACTGAGTTAACATAATAATATTACTAACAATTTTAAAGTTTAAAACCTATTTATCAAAAATCGCTAAACGACTAAAAGAAATTATTTATAGACTAAAGTTATTAAATGAAATGCTTGACATAAGTCTAATGATTTTATAGGTTTTATTTCGTATTGAAATATTTGATATTATCAAATATGTACATAATTGAAAAATGTTTGATTTAGCTTTGATTTAATCATCATGAATCTACCAATTGAAGTAAATAGAAAAAGAAAATGTTGAAAAAAAATGGTCTTGTTTACAAAGTAAGCAGAACGGCAAAAATGCGTCAAATGATCCTTTAAAGAGAATAGAATCAAATGAAAAAGAAATCATTCTGATCTTATTCAACGGTAACTATTGCAACGTAAGCAATTCAAAAATGTCAAGAAAGCGTTATTTATAATGTTCAAATTAATGTTCTAATTATCTTTTTTTAATAAAACATCTGCTAATATCCTCATTTGAATGCCTTTTTATTAATTAAAAAGATTAATAATTTAGCTTTGAAAATAGTATTTTTAGACTTTGCTCTAATAGAGGAAAAAAATATAAAATTTTAACATTATCAAATGAAAAAATGTATTCTTACTTGTGAATCTAAATTAGAAGTTTTGGAAAAATATTTAATTGCATTTGATATTTCGGCCACTGTCTGGCCTAGATTGACATTTTTTTCAACCAGCTGTTCATACGATTTTTTTACAAAGTCCAGCAACTCGTTTTTATCCTTGAAGTCTTATAAAATTGTTTTAAAAGCATGCTTAATTAGTTTATTTAAAAAAATACCTGGAACACTGGTCGATTCATTAGTATTTTCCGATTTTATGTCTGAATTCGTTTCATTTTTAAGGTTGGTATTAGTTTGATTTTTTTGACTTAGAGTAAAATTAGGAGTTGAGCTAGAATGTTCAATATGATTAATGGATGTATTTTCACAGTTATCTCCATTTACAATTTTAGAATTGTTTAATTCTGATTTTTGCTTAATTTTATCAACATTTTGCTTTTGAGAACATCGGGTAATTTTTAGAACTCTGTCACTCATAACTCTGCGAAGCTCTGTTCTTAGTTTCTTTGATCCCGGAGAAGCGTTGTTTTGGTTCATTGCAATCCTTGTCATAAGACTAGATGATATTGATGGAGAGCCGAAAGATCCTACTTTGCTACTGGTCATCTTGGTTCTATTCATCTTGACCCTTAATAGCGACTTTATTTTAAAATTTATCTTATAAGATAAAAAAAATTTGCTTTTTATTTGTTTTCTATTCAAAATTATTTCAACTTTTAAAATGCAAAGTTAATTTTGATATTGCATGTACAATTTTTAAAAATAATCTATATACGATATCTAATATTTGTCTTTTTTGAAGAGATCTTAATCAATTTTGGAAAGCAAAATACGCTTTTGTTATTTATTTATTTATCTAATTTTAAAATTAAATATTTATTTTGCATATCTAATTACATCAGAATACTTTTTAATTTAAATAAATTTAAGATTATTATTAAATATAAAAAAAATATTAATGTATAATTTCATAAGTAAAAAAACGTTTTTCAAAAAGTGGCTTAATTTTGAAATTTTTATTGTAGTTTAAATTTTTTTGTTTTGTACTCTTAAAATCAACAGATGTTTTTATATTTCATTTATGTTTTCAAAGAAAAACATCACCTGGCTTAGTAATTTGATTCTTTTTCAAAAAAGAATTTTAAACTCAAAAGCCATATTTTAACTGTTAACTGTTTTTACTCTTCATAGATATCTTAAGCAAAAATTATATTTTAATATAAAATTTTTTAAAATTGATTATCAATTTATTACAGAAAAAAGATGATTCATTCGTTGATTTAAATCATAGATAATAATATTGATAAATTACACTTTTACCTTAATTCTTTCAAATGAGGCTTTAATAATTGAAATATGCAAATACATAAGATATAAATAAGTAATCATATTAATAGTAGTTTATTTATTTATTTATTTTATTTATTTATTAATAGTAGTTTATACTGTAATAATTCAAAATAATTATTTAAGCATTTTTTGCTTACTTAAATAAGCTTTATATCAACAAATATTTATTTCTTTATTTGAATTTATACATATCTAGCACATTGTTGTAATCTAAAATTAGTAGATTCTATACAGGATTTTAAAGA
>PJRA01000272.1:1114018-1137786 GCA_016987375.1 Brachionus koreanus
CATTAACATTTCAATTATAATATCTGCTCAAACATAAATGTTTCTTTCATTGTCTTATTTTTATCTACATTTTTATTTTTTTTACATCGCCTTAAGGCGTCAATTGAATAAATAAATAAATAGTAAATAAGGTTTATAATAATGAAAATAAAAATAAAAAAATTAAGAGCCACAGCTTTTAAAGATGCTCTCAATCAAAAGAGCGTTGTATATGTTAGCGTAATTTTGTAAAATTACTGAGTGACCAGTAAAAGTTACAAATATATAAAATAAAATAAAGTTTTAATGATTTCCTGAATTTTTATTTTTTTTAGTAAATTACTTAAGCTTATTTTAATGTTTAGTAATATAGTAAAATAATTTTATTTATTTTTATAAGATGAGTTTCTACCGTGACATCTTGAATTGCAGAATAAACCACCTTTTTTGCAGCTGCATCTATTAGCTTAACATTGAGTTATACAGTTATATTTTACCATTCCTTGGCCTCCGCCAATAGATAGCTGACTAACTGCTTCACGAATACTTAAACTTTTATCTAACTTGACTTGAAAATCAACAACAAAATCCTTAATTAACTCAAAACAATTCCGGGCAAACAAAGTTTTTAATACTACAGCCCCAGAAGCAAGTTCATGAAGTGATTTTTCGTAATCTATATCGACTATTCAACAAATCAAATTAGGAGCCTCAGTTAATCCCTTGTCAACTTCTGGAATTGGTAAAGTTACAAAATTACCAATATTCACCTCTGGAATATATCTTTAACTTCGTAACTTCATCAATTCCGCTTGTTTGCCCTGATTTGTCCTGACGTTATCTTTAATACCTAACTAAATTACTAAAAGCAATTGTAGTAAATTACTAAAGTTAAATCAGAGCTTAAAAAAATTACTATTTGTTTAGTAACTTTATAAAATTACTAGTAAAATATTAAAATGAAATTTTTTTTACATATTTCCTAAGACATTAGTAATTTTACAAAATAACGTATTTGACAATTTTATTGTAACATATATTCGAAAAAGTTAATTTTATTTTTTCTTAATTTGTTTAAGTTTAAAGAAAAAAAAAATATATATAATAATATTTTATTAAATGATATTTTATTAAAATTTAAACTTAATTGTAAATTTTTGATTGTTTTTTATATATTTTTTCTACATTCTTATTTTTTAAGATACATTAAGCATCATTTAAAATTTTAAAGAATCAGTTCAAAAAAGTTTAAAAAGTGTCTTAAAATAGTTTTCAAAAATCTAAATTTATATTGACTTATTGTTTTTAATTAAATATTTTATGTTGTACATCGCCAAAATTAATATTTATTTATAGCTGAATCAATAAATAAATATTTTTCAAAAAACAAATAATCTTAAATGAAATAAAATTAACTCATTAAAAAAGAGAATAGAGATAAATTGTTAAAAGATAAAAATTGAATGTTGCGTAATAGAAGAATACCGAAATAAGAATTGTTGTTTTAGGTTTTCTTAATTTTAATTTTAAACTACATAATTTTGCAAATATAGGTTAAATGTATTCAGCTGTTTTTTTTTTTTTATTTAACTGGGAAAATAAATTAATTTCTTATTCTAATAATATCAAAGTATTTCTTGAATATTTTTAAAAAAGATAAATTTAAATTCACATACAAAGTCCAATGAACAATATTTTAGTGTCGACTAATTACGCAGATTTATACTATTTTTAGCTGATAAATAATTGGGTCTGGTTAAAAAGCTCTCCAAAACAACTGATCAAAAATCGTACGATTTTTTGTTTAGAATAAATACTAATAAGATTATGAAGACATAATTATTACATAACAAATTTTCCTAAAAAAATTTATACACAAAATTAAAAAAACTAAAAATTTCAAAGCATTTGCTTATCAAGGTTCAAAATTTAAGTCTTTAAAATAAAAAAAAAATTTAACTAGTCAATTTTGATCAGATATGAATGATCTAAAAACAAAAACGACCAAGGCGGCTGTTTTAATTTTAATTGCCGGTTCATTGTTTCAACTAATCAATCAACCGTTGCCTGACGACTTTGAACAACCATGGAAATATCGACTAATATGCTTTGGAGCTGAATTATCCAATATATTCGTAATTAATAAGCTTTAATCTTGCTCATTATATATCTTTTATCAAGGGATATTTTACAGAAAAAGTTGGTTTACTTCATAGAGTTAATGTGACACGTTTCTCTTATCATATGTCAGTTGGTGCTTTCAATATACGAGATCAAAGTGATAATATCAGTGTACATGATGAAATAATCGAACACCTTTCAATTAGAGTTTACAGACCAATGAGTTGGAATAAAGCAAAAAATGTAAATGAAACTCTCCCTACTATTTTGTTTTATCACGGTGGTGGTTATTTTGTAGGATCAGCAGGTAAAAATTAAAAATTAATATAAAAAAAATAGTAGTTTTAGCAATTTTTTAAGACACTCTTGAACCAGTTACTTATTTGATGGCAAAATATACCCGATATATTGTGGTCTATATAGACTATCGATTGATCCCAGAGCATCGATATCCAGCCGCTTACCACGACTCACTCCAAACTGCTATCTATTTGATAAAAAACCATGCCAAATACTCAATTGACTTGGAAAATTTGATAATAATGGGTGATTCGGCTGGTGGAAATTTAGCCACTGTAATCGGACAACAGTTAATTGCACAAAATATCATTAAACCTAAGTTACAAGTTTTAATCTATCCAGTATTACAGTTTTTTGACTTTACTCTGCCTTCATATGCTCAAAATTTGCCTAAGCGAATTCTCGGCAGCATAAGTGCCGACAATTTTAAGAACTTTATCCATTATTTCACCGGTGTTGAAGTTGATGATACAATTTTTTTGAATGGTCATACAACAGCTTTTCAAAAAGAAAGTAAATTAGCGAGTTATGTAGACAGGAATTATTTGCCTAAAAAATATTTATCCAAATTTAGCCAAGTTATTTCAGTAAATGACACATACGGAAAATATAGTGAATTGAGTGAAATTTTATTGAGCAGTAAAGTATCACCATTATTAGTAGACGATTTATATTTGGATCGAAATACGCCTGTTAACACGATTTTATTGACAGCTGGAATCGATATGCTAAGAGATGATGGCTTTATTTATGCAGCAAGGCTAAAAAATTTAGGAAAAAAAATTGAGCATATGCACTTTGAAAATTTGTTTCACGGTATTTTTGGCCTGCTGCATGGACCGCTTCAATTTACTAGAGCCAAGTATTTAGTCAATAATGTTGCTGAACATATAAAAAAAATAGTAAATAAGTAAAGTTTTACTACAAGTTTTACTTGATAAGTTTGTATAGTCAAAGCTTTTTTTTATTAATGATATAATCAATTAAAAAGTTTTAATTTTTTTATTTTGATTTTTTTTCGATCGCTAAATTAATTTGTATTTTAAAATATACTGTAAATTTGTTATGTATATATTTTTTATATTTTTAAAGAGATTTTGGATAAAAAAAAATAAAAACATTTTGGGAATGTGAAATTTTGGTACAATAATTACAGAAAAAAAGGGTAAACTTTGTTAATTTTTTTCAAATCTGAATAAAATAGTTCAGCAAACAGTAAATTCTCATCATCAAAAAATATTTCATTAAAACTGTAGTAAATTTCATAGTTTTGCACAGCTATTTAATATTTGCAGTACCATTTTTGTACGATTAGAAAAAAATGATAGCATTTTCTCTTTTTTTACTGTGATTTCTATTATTGTTACCAAAATTTAACATTGTTCAAATTTATATATTCTAAACTGAATAAATTTTTCCAATTTTAAATTATTAATTTTAAATTATTTCAGCAAAATATGATTTCTCGTATTTTCTTTAACCAATATGAAATTAAAGCATTAATTTTCCAAGGATATATAAAAAAAAAAAAAAATTTAATGATATTCAATTATACTTTTGATTACTGTTGGGGGCCGGCAGAGAGGCCACGTGTCCGGCCAGAAAAAAAAATACCGAGACCGTGGCCTGTCCTGCAAGCGACCAAATCACGGCCGGTCGATTGAACGCTCAAAGACCGTGGCAGGACGGTGAAGCAGCGGCCAACAAAAAGACCGACCGGGAAATGGCCGGCCAAATTTTAGAAGGCCTCCTGTCGGCCAAAATAAAAACCGGCCGTTTAGTAGCCGGCCAACAGAAAGGCTGTTAAACGGCCGACCGTGTGCAGACCGGCCGGCCACCACACGGTCAAAAATAAAAATTTAGTTATTAAATGTCTAAATTATAAATAAAAGATTTTTAAGAAATATGTAAAACATTATTTTCAAAAATTACCTAAAGTAAAATAAAAGATAAAAAAAAATATAACTCTTAATGCCTATAAATTTTTTTAAAAATCTAACTAAATTTTTATTTTGGACCGTTAAATTTTTAAGCAAATTACTTTTGTAGCATGTGGATAAAAGCCATTATTTGTGAGATTAAAACTTGGGCTAAAGCAGAGTTGTTTAAGAGTCAAAGCGAAATTTTTTTCTTAGAAAAAAAGTCTATTGACTTCAAATAAGTTATGTTAAAAGACTTGATTTGATAATTTTTAGAAGTCAAATCACAGACTTCACTTTGAAAAGATTTAAAAATTACTTTTTTTTTTTTGACTTAGCACAAATCTGTACTAAATCTATAACTAATAAATCTTAAAATATATTTTAAATTTAATTAAATACATAAAAGGAAAAATATATAATAAGTTCGGTCAAATGGATCAGAAAGTCTTTATAAATGGAATTGAAGTCACTTTGATCATCAAATTTTTTTTTTTTTTTTAATTTCAAGGTTAATCAACAGACTAATGCCCTTATCGTAATCGACTGATTAACACTTCATTTATTTAATTTAATAAAATTTTTAAATAATTAAAATTACAATTTTTATAAAAATAAAATTATCTGTTATTTTGAAAACAAAAATACATTGATAAATTCATATATCAAATAAAAAAATTCATTAAATTTGATATGTTTATTAAAAAAATATTTATACAAATAATTCTACTAATAAAAATATTCAAAACTATTTGAATAATTCAGTAAGTTCGTAAGAAAATAGCGCTAAATCTCTCAAATTAATTGCTTGTTTTGTTGATATGGATTGATAAAAAAATTGAGGAGCATTTTTTAAAATCGAATGAAGTTGAAATAAAACTTTACCATTCAGGGGTTCAAGTTCTTTAAGAATAGCTTTGTTTAAATTTTTGTCTTCAAACCAAATTTCTATATTATAATGAGACCAATCTAAAATGCTTTTATTTTTTTTTGATAGGTTTTCAGAATCAGAAGGTTTTTTTTCTGGTAAAATTTGGTCATTAGATTCGACATTTAACAAATTCTTAATTTCATGATTCACTCTTTTTAAACATTCGTCATAATCATATTTTGTAAAATTAACAAATATCTTTGAGCCTAGAATTATTCCAAGCCATCCATCTGGTTTGTAATTTTGTTGCATTATCAAAGGAATAATTGGTTTATTCAATTGAAAAGCATATTCTGCTTCTGCTCTGCAATTAGAGCTTTGTTTGTATTTTTCAGTCATGCACATGAGAACACATTTTGAGTCTTCGATTGCTTTAGCCATCGCTTCTAAACTTGATCCATGAATTCTCTCGACATCGATCCATACTTTATGACCAGCTTTTTCCAAGTCTTTTTTTATTTTGAGACATAAATCTCGACTATCTCTGTTGTAGCTTATCATTATATGCTTGATTTTCGATTTTTCTTTTATCTCTTTTTCTTTTTTGGCTGAATCACTACAAAATTCATCATTAATACCATTGAAATTTTGTTTTATTCTGTTTTGTTTTATCAGCCACATTAAACCATCAATACTTTGATTTATTTCTATGTTTATCGAACCAATAAATGATTTAATTTTTTCAACTAAATCATTTTTGCTTTCAACATCTGCAGATATGTTTTTATCAAAGCAAAGTTGCCATAAAAGTTTTAGGCTTATTTCAACTTCTTTTTCATTCCCATTGAATATTATTTTTCTTATGGCATCGTTCATCCTATATTTGAAATAGATGTCTTGCTTAATTGAATCATTGATAGCAAGTGAATGTAAAGCTTGAATTAATTCTGTTAAGCACCAAAGTATACCATCTGCAGATACAGATATGATCTTATGATAAACAATATCATCATCTAGTTGAATTTCAGTTCGCATAATTTTCTCTGGATCATCATATTGAAGAACACATTTTATTATTGTTTTTGTCAAAAACTCAACCACTTCATGAATTTCTGTCATATTTTCTATTTCCTTATCGTCAGCTAATAATCCTATAGTAACATAGCAAGTATTTTTTAACCTTTTTAATGACCCAATTTTTTTAGAAAAATCTATTAATCGATTCACAGCATCAGCATTCCTCCATATATCCATGTATTTTGTATTTATCTTTGCCAAATTGTGAAGACTTCCTATAATAAATTTTGCAAATTGTTGAAAACTTTTTAAAATTGATGATTTGCATTCAATTTTTTTCGACAATATTCCAGCTAAATTTTCGTTTGCCAAAATATCAATTAAACTCTGAACGCCGTTTATTTCATGAACTCGATTTCCAAATTTTATAGACTGATTTGTTAAAGACAAAAGAATATTTGCCATATTTTTTATTTTTTTTGAATTTTTAAAACTAGAAATTGGACCAGATAGAATTTTGATATTATTTTCCAGTGAAAATGACAAATTTTTAATAATAAAATTTTCGAATGAATATTTTAACGCCAATTCTGCGAATAATTTCCTATTTTGTAAATTTTGGCTTTCAGATACCAAATATTTTAAATATTTATCATACGATTCAGTGCTAAAAAAGAATTCCGGCTCTGTCAATGCAGTTAATTTCTGAAAAGAAATTTCAGCATCTATTTCTTCGTTATTTGGTTCAAGTATAAATTTTTTTGAATCAGTCGAATTAAAATTATTGTCAGATTTTTCATCTTCTTTATCCTCTTCTGCTTCATAATATGCCTCTTCACATGAAAAAAACATTTTAAAATTATCAAAAGTATCTAAATACTTAAAAAATTTAAAATTACTGACACTTTTTAATTATGTTATTTTTTTACATGGCAACCATTAATGCTACTATTTAACACTAAAATTACGAACAAATTCGAGTTTATTTTAAAAAAACTTGAAGCTTAAGTTTACAAATTATAAAAATCAGATGTCAAAAACAGAAATTTCTGATCATTATTATTTTCTGATCAAAAATATCAAAATAATTAAATAAATTTTTAAGTGCTGATACTTTTAAATTTTAATAGTTTATCTGAAATATACATAAATCTATTTTAATTTATTCAAAGAATTTTCTATTTCAGAAATAGTAAATCATTCATTATATTTTAAGTATTTTTGTTTAATTTTCAAAAATTTAAAAAAGTAAATCTCACAAATTTATCAAATTTTACATAAATTATAGTAGAGAAAAGAACAAATGAGCAAAATTATAAACCTCTATGATAAGACCAAACTTAGTGCTTGCTGTTCAGGTGTGAAATCCAAATAAAAGGATACATGTGAATGCATTAGATTAAGTTCAGGAACTCGCCACAAAAATCCCTTATACTTTGAAATGAACAGAAAAACTTTAATTGCTAACTGGTTCAAAGATTAATAAACTGATTGTCTAAACTAGCCGTTTTTTTTCAAGTTTTTTAAAAAAAGTTTTTGGCTAAAAATTAATTTTTAAAATAAACTTTTTTTTTGAACGACTGGTTCGACTTGCGACCGCTTCATTTTATTAGAACCGCTGTATTAAAATTATCCATTTTCCAAATTATTTTTTTTTATTCAACCATTAAATACAAAAAATTAATTTACTAAGACCAACTATATTTTTTTACTAAAATTTCTTAATCTACCACTAATTTTACTGGAATTCCAAAAAAAATTCATAATTTTGCCAACGAATATTATTTAATTTTATTTTTCGACTTAATTTTTTAAAATTTTTGAGAAAAATTCAACCCTATTATAAATGAAATATATGTAAAACATTTACACGTTTTACATCAAAAATCAACAAAAATACCTGAAAAATGTTATTATACAGTTATAGGTTCAAGGTCTTTGCCAGGAAGGAAAAAAGTCTTAAGATTGGAAAATAATTCAAGTTAATTGATTAGTTCTTTTTATTTTTATTTTTAGTTCTAAGGTTCGCGATGGAACAAAATACGGCATCAAAGTAATTTTCCTTCCGAAGAACCATTGTGAGTTGAATCCAATAGAAGGATTATGGTGCTATCAAAAGAAGGTCAACAAATCAGACTTTTGATTCAATGAAAAGATTATTAGAGAGTTCTAGAAAAGAATTTTTTGAAAAAGAAATAAATAACAAACTGATCAAAAGATTTTGGCGTTGTATGAAAGCTTATAAAAATGGATTGAGCTACGGCCAAACTCTTAAAACATACTTCTCTGGCAAATCTAATGCTAAAACACAAAAGCATCTAAGAATTTCTAATAGTTTGTTAATATAAAAGATGAAAATTAAATTTTAATGATTTTTTTTAGAAATTGAACTATATTTTGACTTTTTTTTGGATTAATTAAGCTTTAAATAAAAAAAAGTGAAACCTGAGATTTGTTCAGAATTTTGTCTACTTTTATAATTTAGATAAAAAAATTAAGGTCTTGGGTCAATCCTCCGACGAGAATGAAAAAAACTGGAAAAAGCATAAAAAAATGTGTTTTTTTGGTTTAAAGTGCAACTTAATTCCACTTAAAATACTTGAAAAATATATCATTTAATAGAAAATTTTGCGCTCTTTAAAAATATATATAGATATAGTAACTTTTGAATGAAAACTCTTCTCAAAAATTTCAAAAACCTAAACAACTGCTTTCAAAAACTATCAAACTTCAAGACCCTCTAGTCAAAAATTTTTTTGTTTTTTCCCCCCGAACCTTAGTTATATTTTTATTGAATTTAAATGAAAAATCTCAATTTTTATATGTGTAGAGAAATTTTTTTATACTGTTGAAAAATAATAAACATTTAATAAAATTAGTGCTTTATTCATAAATTAAATCTATGTAAAATTAACATGTCAATTACTAAATATCAATTTTTATTTATTAATTATTTTTTCTCTAAATGATTAAAATGTTAAAAAAAATTGAAATTATTAATTATTGAATAAATCTTTTAATTCATTTGAAAATAAAAGTATATCTCTAGTAGGTATACTTCCTTTAGAGCTAATCGAAGTGTAAAAAAATTCCGGAGCATTTAAAAGCATTTCGTGTAGTTGTTTCAGATTTTTTCCATCGGACGGAAGAATATTTTCAATAATTATTTGATTGAAATTTTTTTCTTTTAACCAGCTTTCAACTTGCTTTTCATCCCACTCTTGAATTGAAGTCTTATTTGATTGAAACGGAATAGCCATTAAACCAGCTCCTTGTGATGCAACCGCTGTCTTTGGTCTAAACAATTTTTCTATTTCATGATTCACTCTTTTTAAACATTCGTCATAATCATATTTTGTAAAATTAACAAATATCTTTGAGCCTAGAATTATTCCAAGCCATCCATCTGGTTTGTAATTTTGTTGCATTATCAAAGGAATAATTGGTTTATTCAATTGAAAAGCATATTCTGCTTCTGCTCTGCAATTAGAGCTTTGTTTATATTTTTCAGTCATGCACATGAGAACACATTTTGAGTCTTCAATTGCTTTAGCCATTGCTTCTAAACTTGATCCATGAATTCTCTCGACATCGATCCATACTTTATGACCAGCTTTTTCCAAGTCTTTTTTTATTTTGAGACATAAATCTCGACTATCTCTGTTGTAGCTTATCATTATATGCTTTCCATTTAGAAGAAATTCTTGTTTTTTTGTTTCAGTTTGTTTTCCTAATTTTGCAGCATCACTTTGATTGAATATATACTTTTTGTTTATGACCCAAACACATCCAGTTGAATTTTGCTTAAGACTTTGAGAGCATTTTGAATTAGTGGAATAAGTTTGAATTGATCTCAGTAAGTTTATATCATTTTGTACATCTTGGGCAATTTTTTCATTAAAACACAATTGCCACAGCAATTTTACAGCATAGTTTATTTCAGTTTGGTTTCCATTAAAAATTATTTTTCTTAAGCCGATTTTCATCTGATACTCGAAATAAATACTTTCTTTAATTGAATCATTTACTGCTGAAGAGTAAAGAGCCTCAAGCAAATCCACCAAATGCCATGTTGAGCTTCCAATGGAAATTTTGCTTACCTCATCAGCTTTTTCACTTTCAATAAGCTGAATTTTGGTGCGAACTATATTCTCTTTATTTTCCAAAATAACACCTATTCTGTTTATAATTGAAATTATAACAGGAAGAATTCGTTTAAGATTAGGAAATCTAGATATCTCTTCTTCTTCGGATATTTTAGCTAAAATAATATAACATGAGAATTGAGATTCCTGGATGTCTATAAGTTCAGTTGATAGGTTTAATATTACCGATGTGCTATTTTCTTTTTTCCATTCATTTTTAAAATTTGAATAAGATCTAGACAAATTAACTAATGAACTCAATATTCCTTGAACTAACTTTTTTACTTCAAAACAAGATAGTTTGGAATTTGCAAGACTTTTATATTTTGATATTAATACTTTATCATTTAAGTATTTAAAAAGAGTTTCAAGCCCATTAGATTGATAAAAATCATTGCAAAAAGTGGCTGAATAATAGGAAAAACTCTGTACAATTGAAACAAGCATGCCTGCTGAGTTGTAAATTTTATTTTCACTTTCTGTACAAGATTTGATTGATTTAAGACCTTCATGGCAGTAATTGAGACCAGAAATTATACTTTTGGTGAATTTTAGATCACAAGACAAATTAATGAATTCAAATTTGTCAAAATTTTGAAAGTTATTCGTAAACAATTTTTTTGTTATTTGTATGTAATCTTTATCGATAAACAAATCAATAAAATCTTTTCTAGTCGATAAGAAGTCAAATTTTCGCATAAACGACTCTGTAAAACTGTCTAGGCTGCCTTTGATATCTGGCTTCATTTTTAAATGAGAATTTAAAAATTTAAAACATTTTAGTTTAAATATTTTTTTATTAAGCCACCATGGAAACTGTTGTGTTGCTTTGAAAATGAACACCTTTTTAGAATCTAGGGGATTTATTTAAACGATGAAACCATTACTCTTCAATTTTAAAAAGTAAAAATAAAATTTTAACAGATTTAATTATTCAAAGAGTCATTTTTTTAAATTCATAATTTTATTTTTATAATTTGATCAAAGATTTAATCAAATTCGCAAAAAAAATAAATCTTTACATCAACTGTTTTAAATTTGTTGTAAAATTAATGGAATAAAAATAAAGTCTAAGTATTTTTATGTTAAATATTTTTTTTTACAAAGATAAAATTTAAATTCCAAATAACTACAGAAAAAAATTTGGTTATTTTGAACAAATTCCAATAAAAGCCATAGAAATTTAAAAATTTAAGCGTTTTAAAAATTCAATTTCTTTTCATTAAAAAAAAATATAATTACTTATTAAAATTAATAAAATTTAGTTTAATTAAATTTTAAGTTACTTTAATTTTTTGTATCTACTAGCTAAAAGAGAGTGACCAGTGACTTTATTAGTGGTTGGTCACTCTCATTCAGTTGGTCACCTATTTAGTGGTTTTCTAATAGGTGAAAGCTTTTTAGTTTTTTCTGATTTTAATATAAATAAAAATATTGATCCTACTACTACAAAGACGAAAATTTTCAAATTTTTGGCCGCATCAGAGACTGCTTATACGGTAATTGTAACTGTTTAGAAAGATTTAAAAATTATTTTGAAATTTGTTTTTGCTAATGTAATCTTATAATTTATAACTTTGAGCAAGCAAACCCAATAGATTGCTCAGAGTGGGGTAGATTAATGAAAAATGAATTTTAAATAAAAATTAGTTAGATAAATTATATTTAAAAAAAAAATTATCTATCAACAAAAAAACCTGGTCATAAAATCGACATGAAAGTCATGTATGGTCATTAGTGTTGGGTACCGTCAGTTATTAATTTTGGAATTTTTTTGTTTTTTGTTCCAGAATTTGATATGTCGAGAAAAATAAAAAAAAGTTTTTCAGAATGCATTTTAGATAAGACAAAATTTTTGTATGGTAAATAACTATTCGTGAAATATTTGAAAAATTTATTAAGAATTCAACTTTAAATTCGAAAAAATTTTATTTAAATATAAAACAAGATAAAATGAATATTTTTAGAATAAAAATTTATCAGCAAATTATTCTAAAAAATTATAATGCTTTACTAAAACGCAAATATTCGAACAATAAACTTATTCTCAATAACCTGATAACAAAAAGTAATGAAGTGAAACTGGCATCAAGTCCAGTAGTGGCCTTAGAAAGTACAATAATAACTCATGGACTTCCATATCCAACAAACCTTGAAATGGCTTTGGAAGTTGAAGATGTAGTTCGATCAGAAGGAGCGGTGCCTGCAACAATTGCATTTTTGAATGGTAAATTCAAAGTTGGACTTGATAAAAATGAAATTGAGAAAATTGCTAAAAATCATCAAAAAGCAATAAAGATATCAAGACGCGATTTACCATACGTTTTTTCGAAAGATTCCTCTTTAATTGGCGGCACAACGGTATCGGCTACTTGTATAGCAGCGCATGCAGCTGGAATTGAAATATTTTGTACTGGAGGAATTGGAGGAGTGCATCGTGACTATGCCGAGTCTATGGATGTCTCAGCTGATCTACAAGAATTAGCAAGAACACCAGTAACAGTTGTATCATCGGGTGTCAAATCAATATTGGATATTGGTAAAACTTTAGAATATCTGGAAACAATGGGTGTTTGTGTGGCCACATTTAACCACAATGGTTCCAAAGAATTTCCATCATTCTTTACAACTAAAAGTGGTTTTTCTGCTCCTTACAATTGTTCAAATGCACATGAAGTAGCTTGTCTAATTGAATCTAATCTTAAGATTGGGTTCAATTCAGGTCTTTTGATTGCAGTTCCCATACCTTGCGAATATGCCGCCGATAACGAGTTAATAAATACTGCCATTAACGATGCCTTAAAAGAAGCAGCAGTTTTGGAAATAACTGGAAAAAAAGTTACTCCTTTCCTGTTAGAAAAAATAAACAAAATAACTAAAGGTGAATCTCTGAAGTCTAATTTAGCTTTGATTAAAAACAACGCAAAAGTTAGCGCTCAGATAGCTCTCGAATTGCATAGGTTAAGATCTCAAAGGTCTATTTTAGTCAATAGTAGCATAAGCAATCAAGTGAGTGTTATAGGTGGGACAAATTTGGACCTCAGTTTTAAGTTGATTGATGAATCGACTTTAAATATTCATGGAGTGACTCAACCAGTCATTTTTAATCAGGTATTGGGAGGTGTTGGTCGGAACATGGCCGAAGCACTTACAAAAATGGGTGTGCAAAATTCTTTAATCTCTTCAGTGGGCAGTGATCTTATTGGACGTTTTGTGTATGAAGAGCTAAATCGTATCGGAATTGAAACTGACAGAGTTAAAATAGTAGAAGATAAAAAAGTATCGACTGGGTCATATTGTGCTGTTTTTGGAATGAATGGTGATTTGAAATTAGCTCTTGGTTCGATGAAAGCACATGATTCAATTGATCCATTACTAATTCAAAAACATTTGGATTCAATAAGAAATTCTGAGCTGTGTGTGATAGATGCGGATATACCCAACGAAAGCATAAAAATTATTTGTGATTTTTGTCATCAAGAAAATATACCTGTTTGGTTTAATCCAACTGATTTAAGAAAATGTACCAAAGTTTATGATTCTAAATGTTTGGATAAGCTTACTTTTATGTCCCCTAACTATAAAGAACTATTGACAATATTCAATCAAACTTTGAATGGTGACCAAGAAGAAAATAAACTTTTAAGAATGATTTCCCACAAATATTCATTTATGCTTGAGAACAATGAGGAAATAGTCGAAGAAAATGATTTAAAAGAAATTTTAAAATACATGCTTAAGCATGTGCCTTTTATTTTTTTGACAAGAGGCACAGAGGATCTAGTAGTTGCAAGCTCAGTTAAATTGTTTCTGGATAAGACAAACCAGTTGCCATCAAGAAAGAACTTAAGCGATTTTAGAAAAAAAGACTGGGACCCACACATGTATTTGTTTCCTATAGTTGAACTTAAAAGGGATGATGTATTTGTGAACGTAAGTGGAGCTGGTGATAGCAATTCTTCGGGTATTATTGCGGGAATTTTCAAAAACTATAATTTTGTTTGCTCTATATATAATGGTCTTTTGTCTGCCAAGTATGCTCTTATGACAAATATGAATGTATCTGAAGAAATATCAAAAATTGATTTAAAAAAAGTTCAAAATCTAGTTGAGAAATATATTAATCGAGTAAAAACAGTCCAATTAAAATAAATATTTTTGTATAATAAATTTGGGAAATTTTTTTTTTTTAAAATCATCAAAAAAGATTTTAGTTTAGAAAAATCTTGATTTAATAAAATTTTAGTTAAAGCAATAAATGGCTTCCCAAATTACACCAACTGATCAAAGTTTATATTCTTCTAATTTAATCTCTGCAAAAGCTGTGTTATTTAAAATTAACGGTTTTCTAATTTCCTTTTCTAAGATTATTTTCTAATATAGATCAATTATAAAGTTTGAATGAAGAAAAGGCATCATAAGCCGCAATATCTATTGCATAAAAAATAAACTATTAAATGATTAGCTTTTTTTTGTTGACAAGTATCATTTTTGATAAAATGATCTACATTATCATCTCCTCTCTTTGTATTATACAAAAATATTATATCTGTTTTCGGCTGTATGAGAGCTAAAAAAATAAAAAATTTTAAAGATAACTCTTTAAATTATTCGAATTATTTGAATTTTGAAAATAACTTATTGAAAAGATTTTTTTTTAAATCATAATTTATAAATTTCAATCAGGTGAATATTTTATTTAAATTTTTTTTTAGACTTTGTTTGTTTAACTTATTTTTCAGCTAAAAAGTAATTTTAAATCTAAATCATATTTTAATATCGATTTTAATTTCACAAAATGAGCTAATGATTATCTATAATTTTATTTTAATTAAAAAAAAAAACAATCGGAAACAAAAATTTCAAAATTTAAAATATTTAAAATTATTCAATAAATTAATTAATTGAACCTGTTGAATAGTAAGCCAAACCCTCACGACTTAGCTCGTTAGTTATTTTAGTTAAATCGTTAACAAATTCTTGAACCTTTTAAAAAATTAGTTTTTATAAAATTTTAAATAAAAAGGAAAAAAATACTTTTTTTAATTGATGGTCTGTATCTACATCGACATTTTTTTCACTGTTTTTTCCATGATGAGCCATTACTAATTGGTACAAATTACGAATAGCCCTTTTAAAAAAATAAAATAAAACCCCATGTTTTTCTAATTTTCTCTATAATTACATTCTAGTTTCGCCAATAAGTAAAGTTTTTCCTGCCGCAGTTGTCTGTATGTGATTCCATTCATTTTCTGCTTTGTGTGACTCGTTCTGACAGCTATCTAATTTTGTTTGCAATTCGGCCAATTCATTGTTCATTGTCAAAATTTCATAATTTTTCCTCTATTTCAATTAACTAACTATTTGTAAAAATAAACCAGTTTAATATACCTCTAAATAAGTGTTTAATTCTTTTCTACTATCATTTATTCTTTCTTGGTTTTCTTTCTCTATTTCAAGAAGATCTTTGTAATTAGTTGTCAATGTTTCATATCGATCAATCACTTCTCTAATTTCCTGAAATTCATCCAGAGCCTCTACACTCTACACATACAAGATATAATTAAATTTATTTAAAATTTTTTTTAACCAACTTGTTCTAAGTATCGATTAAATTTTGAATTCTTTTGAACTTTGCGCTGCAATTTTTCTTTTAAAGTCGTGAGACTTTCTATTTCGCTTTGAAGACGTTCGATTTCTTTTTGCTTTGCCTTTTGTAGGTCTCTTTCATCCTCGGCTTTTTTAACTGCTCTGGACAGCTTTGCGTCGTTCTCTTTTAAAAATTTGTCAAACTTAATTACAGATTCTTTGAGCTGCATTTCTTTTTTTTCAAGTTCAATTCTTCTTTGGGCTAAACTTTCCATTTTCATTTGAAATTCCTTAGAATTGTTTAAGACGATGAATAATGAGAAAACAAATTACTTCTTTCTCTGCCGCCAGAGCTGTTTCAACTTCACCCATTTCTCGTCTCTTTTCCAAGAGCTTTGTGGCCGGTGTCAAATGGTCCTCTTCTTTTTCTGGCATTTTCCTTAAGTAAAACAAAATTAATATCATTCTGATTTATCTTTCTTATTACACCAAGAGTTTATTTTCAAACAGTGTCCGGAAGTAGTCCTTTATGTCCATTTTATACAGTCTTACCGCCAACCAAAACTTATACTATCAAAACTGAAAAAAGAAATATTATAATTTTAAATTATTGTTTTCTTTAGCGATTATTATTAACTAACGGTGTAACTATGACGATATACCTTCATATTAAATTCAAGATTTAGACTTAATATTTCTCAAATTTTTTTTAAGTATAAACTATTTTTTAAAAGATATATTTTATTGCTAAATATTAATGCTAGAAAATGTTTAAAAATCTAAAAGTTTTCTAAATTCTAAAAAATTGTTGACAATTTTTTTCGCAATTGCTTGATGAAGGCTATTTTCGATATGCTCAATTTGATTTGAAATTTGCTCTGCAAAATTTTTTTCTTTGTCAAATTTGAAATCTTCACCAATTTCGATAATTTTATTACAAATTAAATGATGAAAAAATAAAAAAGTAAGCTGAATGTAGTTGGTGTCTGTAAGAATTTCCAATACTTTCCAATAAGCCTTGCAGCTAAGAAGTAAAAATATAGCCAACTCCTAGAAAAAAAAAAGTTTTTAAAAAAATAAACCACCAAAAGAAAGAGTACTTTTCGATTTATCGTGTTCGAGATCAAATATTCACTCCATCTTTTCAAAATTTCTTGCTGTTCAATCTCGCTTAAACGCATTCTTGCTAACCAAGCTGCCTTTTCCCATTCATTGTTGTCTTGAAGATATCGACAAGCATCAAAAACCAAGCCGATTAAGCACAAAAGTTCAACTCCATCTAAAATGTTGATCAATTTACAACAAAAAATCTTTTTTAATTTTCAGTACTACTATGAGAAACTGTTAAACGAAATTTTACGTAATATTGCAAAAATTTACTTTTTTTTTAACATGGCAATTTTGCGTTAAGTCATGTTTTTAAAATTTTGAGAAAATTACCTAAAATTTCTTTTAAAAGAATCTATCATAGTAGAACAGTAATTATCAAATTATAAAAAAAAAATTAATTTATTTGAATATTAATATTTCAAAATCAATCTGATTTGTTTTAGTTTTAATGCAGTAATTTTTCATTTAATTCTTTCAATTAAAAGTTAAACTAAGGTTTTCATTTTCTAACCATATAAAAATGATGCCAAAATTAAAGAGTAAAACTTTTTCAAATTCATTGATTAATTAATTCTTCTTTTATTAAAATTAAAAATCAAAATTTGAAAAAATGATTAAAATTTATAGAACTTTTTTTTAGTCTAAAACTTATGAAAATCTATTTGATAATGGTTTAATTTTTAACAATTAAATTAGATAAGACATCATAAGATTAAAGCTTGAGACTGTTGAATTTAAATTTTGTTTTTTAATTTTATTTCTTTTTGGGCTTTGTCTCCCAAAATTTAGAAAAATAAACTAAAAAATACTTTGCTTCTTTAGAATTTCATTCAAAACTTTCAATCCAAAAAAACGAAAATCTTTAACTTATGTTATAATGGTTAGAAACTTTTTTTGCAGATTAAACAAAATGAAACAACTTTTGTCCAATACTAAAATTAAATATACTAAAATCTTTAATTTTGTCATTTGTCAATCATCATATACTTAAACACGAAAATCTTCTTCAAAATTATAGTAAATAATTTGATTTGGGTATTAAAATTAAAAAGGTATTTAGGTTTATTTAGGCATTTAAAAAAGGTTACTAATGAATAAAAAGCTATCTGGATAATATGGTTTTATAGTGTAATTGCTTAACGCATAGTATGACTCTTAGTCCTCAATTGAGAAATTCAGATGGTCAAAATTTTTTCAGTAAGAAGTTTATGTATTAAATTTTGAAAAGAATGTTTACCATATATCATTCCATTTGCTATCAGATTTGTAGCTACAAGTTTAATAGATGTTTTAGCATTGGAATTTTCGTCTGAATTTTTTACACTCGCCATCAAACAAGCTCTATATTTAAAGAAAAAAATCTAAAAGATCAATTTTTTGTTTTCAAAGCAACTTGATCAAATTGTTTGTATAATTTTCATTAATGGGATCTGAGTCCATTAAAAGATTGAACGCTGAGTCCAATTGATTAGCTAAAATAAAATCTCTCAAAAGAGAATTAAGTTGTTGATTTTCTATTTTTTCTCGGTACAAATTAAGCATATCAATTTCCTTGGAGATGAATTCAGATGAATCTATCACAAAAGAACTGTATCCAAGAGTTTTTCTAAATTTTCTTTCATTTGAATCTTTATTATCATCTGTTAAATAGCAAACTTGAGTCCAAAACTTGGTCTCAAATCCATTCATATTAATAATAGCACTAGTATAGGCAAATTGATCAATTAAATTTTGACTAGAATTTTTAAATCTTTCACTCAGTATTTTAATTAATTCGGATGAATTAAATTCTTGACTCAAATCGTTCAATTTATTTTGGTATAAACGATCAAACACTAAAGTCTTTAATTTGAACAAATTTGTTTCTTTTTGGTTTAAATTGAATAAATTTGGCGCCATCAATTGGCCATAGTCAAAATTAACGTTAAAGTTAACATCATACACTTTAACTGAAAAATCACCAAATTGAATAAATAGTCTGTCTGATGAACACCAATTTGAGTCTAAAATTTTAACCTTTAATCGAAACTCGCTAAATAAATCTAAATTATTCATGTGATAAATCTGAATTGTGTCTGTATATTGTACTAGTAAAAGCATATTGTCTTTTCCAGGCGCAAATTTAATTTTTTTAATTTCACTTCCTCGTTGATTGCTTACAGTTCTCAAATTACGTATTATGAAATTCCAACGACTCAAATTTCCATCCGAATCACCAAAAACAATAAAGTCATTTTTTAAATCAATTGAAGTTACATTCATCAATTCTCCATCTTCTGGCAAAACAATTGAACCATTTTTGATATAATTAGATTCTACACAAAAACTGTACATGAGCCCAGAGTCATCTATACAAACTAGATTTTCTTTCTGGTCTATTTTTGATTGATTTTCATGTTTTTCATTATCAGAACTTTGTGCTTTAGCTACATCCGATGATTCAGCATTTGTCTTAAGATCTAATTTCTTGTTAAAATCATGTGGACACCATTCCTTTAAATGATTATAAAAAATGTTTTCTTTTTAGTATCTAAAGTTTTGTGAAATCGTTATTATTACAGATTTTATTGTTTGATTTATTTATTATTGATTTTATTTTATTGTAAAACTTATTAAATTCATCAAATATGAAACCCGGAATTTGTTTTTTCCTATCGAACCAAATTTCACAAAACCTTGATTTAATATTACCAAAATAGTAATTATTGGAGACTTTCTTGAAATTTTTTTTATCAGCGAAAAACTCTTCAAATCCCATATTTCAAACGGATGCTCCTTGAATAAAATTACCATGTATTGCCTATAAAAGATCATCTAATTAGAAATTGTAAATTTTATTTTTAATTTTGTTTTTGGTAAAGCAAATATTGGTTAACCTAACCAGCTAACCAAGCTTAATAAACATCATTATGAGCTGGATATATAATTTTTCGTTAATGTATTATAGTTACTTCAGAAAATATAAATGTTTTGAATTGCCATATCTTTGTCAATTTTCAACTAAGACACTTCAAATTTTCAAAATACTTAAGATAGTATGAGGATTTCAAAAATAATGTCTGAATGTGTAATGAAAACATTTTATAAAATCCTTTGATAGCTGAAAAATCCAGTCATTTTTAATAGTTTCTGAGTAGATCATAAGATTCAAAACAAATGAAAAATTTTACGAATAAAAAAAAAATAAATAAAATATAAATATTCTCTGTTTTTATATAAAAAAAATAATTTTTCGAAATTTTTTCACATATCTCGTTTCTAGTTTAAAAGTGTGAATAAATGAACATTTTTGTTAATGATCTGGTGATTCTTTTGCTTGAATTTATGTAATATTAATTAAAATTTTTTAAAATTGATGTTTAACTAGTAAAGAATTTTTCTTTAATACTTTTTTTGGGAAAAATAAATAACTCGTATTTTTTGAATGATAAACATTAAGTTTCTGTATTAACTATTTACTTAACTTTGATAAATTGACGGGGTGCATACGTGACTTGGAGTTATGAGGTTGACTTACAAAATGATTTCCATCAATAGTTTTAATTTATAAGGGCAATCTTTATTATTCAATTGTTAAAAATTCTCTCTCAGAGCGGTTTTCCGCTAGCTATTGTTTTTTATACAAATGAAGTCAAAAAAATTTATTTTTTAAGATTTAAAACTTAATTTTTACCAAGTGTTTGTTTACCTGAGATTTGATATTTTTATAGATACAATTGGGGACTCTTCTACCTGACTTTTTCGGATTAGTGCTGATTCACTAGTTCTTAAATCTACATAGAAAACATCATTTTTTACCAAAACTTGTTGTTTATTTTGATTATTATTTAACGATTCTATAACACTAGATAACATATTTGAATTATAAGACCATGTTATTAATGAATGCAAATTAATCCACTCAATGCCCATTATTGGATTCGTTGTCAATGCCATTTTGCGATCAATCTTGTTTAAATTCAAATTATATATGGATAAGTACCCACCTATGTCACCAATTGCCATCAATGGGCTCCAATTTTGAAAATTTTTTCTGGTCAAACGAGGTCCCATCTTAACAACAAAAGAATTAGATCCAATTGAATCCATCATGGATACAAGCATTAATTTTAATTTTTTTCTACTTTCCAAAATTTCGAATAAAAATATATGGTTTTCATTTGACACATTATTTTTACCAAATAGCTCATATTTTAACAAGCGTCCATCGCTCAAAAGAACACAACAAAATTTTTCAGTATTTGGACAAACAGAAATACCAAAAACATTGCTATTTTTCGGTAAGCGTTTTTGCTCAGTATATGCAATGAGTTCGTACTGATGAATGTTGTCACCAGATCGGCCATGTACTGAGATCGAACCATTTTCATGCAGTGCATAAAAAGTATCTGCTTGTTGACAAGTATAAATTTGTTGAAATGGACTATAAATCTTGTCAGTTTGCACCACGCTTATCGTCTGATATATAGATAGATCAAAGACAAAAATTTCACGCGAATATACCAAAAAAAGAACATTTTTGACATAGGGATGAAATTCTATTTGAAAGCACTCTTTCAAAAGCGATTTTTGCTGAATTGACTGGCTCGTGTTGGGCTTTGAATCGACTGACTTTTTCCAATAATTTGTAAATAAATTAATGGATGAGCGGCGCGGTGAATCGCTACTTAATTCAGTTTGTATAATGGATGCATCATTTGAAGCTAAATAAAATTTACGTTGCCATCTTTCCACCAAATTCGAGTCACCAATTGACTCGAGCTTTAAAAAATTAATAAAGTTTGATCCCAAAACTTAAAATTGATTATTTATCTAAAAAACAGAAAAATTTTTAATATCAAAATTACATGCTATTTTTAGAAAGTCATGCTGATCAATTGTAAATCCTTGTAATTTTTGATCATTAATATTTTTTTGCCAAATTCGACTAGCACTCTCTGTATTCCAAATTATTAGCTTTGAATTTGAATAAAGAGATAAAAGTGTGTTCGAGTTGTTATTTTTGTTAATTGTTTGAGCATTGGATAACCATTTCATATCAATCACTCTATTGTTTGGAATCGATAGATTATTTTCATTTGGATTGAGATCAGTGACTATTCTTGATTCATTTATATCCCAAATTGAAATAAACTCATCTGAAGCCGAAGCTAGATGTGGATATATATTTTTGTTACTATTCAAGTTTGTGACAGACCATTTTAACTTTGAAATTGGACTTTTATTAGGATTTTGGTGACTCAACGTTTTTAATATCTACTAATAAAAGATAAAAAAAAAACATTTTTAATTTAGAAAGTTTACTTTTAAGCTAATTGAATCAATAATGTGAATATTATTCAAATAGGCTATTGCAATGCATCCCAAATGATTCCTTAAATTAAAAAAAAGATATATTAATATTTATTTAGGATTTTTTGTACCAATCAATTGAGTTCATATTTAAAGCATCCAAATTGTTTTGGATGATCTCAGCGTTGATTTCCATTCTAATCAAGTTGATATTTTTTTAACGAAAATTTAAAATGAAGTTGATGATTTAGTCATCTTTAAAAGATGTATGCACAACTATTTTATGTCAAAAATGTACAAATTAATTTGGAATATAATTTAAAATTGGCATTTGTTTGCTAACAAAATTTCCAATTATAAAAATTATTCATTCTGTATAATAAAAAGGAAATTTTGAAAGAATAAATTGGCTTTAAAGTATTTTAAAGTACATTTTTTAATTACATTTTAGAAATAAAATCAGAAATATAGATTAATATATTAAATCTAAGAAATTTTGTTAATAACTTCTAGTAGTAGTAGGAGTATTAAATAGAAAAGCAATTTGAACTATGAATTAGACAAGATCGTTCACTATTCGTTCAATGTTTTAATAGCGACATCTTTGTCGGTATCACTGGATTTGTTAACTAGTTAAGCCCTAAGCGTTTTAATTAACATGGAGCATACGGCTCATTTTGAAGCTCTTGACGAGTTGTGTTGTACAAAAATTAAAACTCGCAATTGGAGTGAAAGGCAAAGGCTATTCGAAAGAAATTAGCCTTAAAAATTAATTGCGTTATTTTTGGGATTTTTTGGACTATGTTGGTCAATTTGGGGTTGTAGATTACGAAAATGAGGTTGGTTTTGACATAGGTGTTGAGGGGGAGGCCTGGGGATTATTTTTGGGTTATTTTGAGAGAAAATGGAGTCTGTAGAGGGCGCATTGAAACGACATAGCGAGATTATAACGGAATGTGAGTGAGGAATATGTCATGGCAGGATTGAATCATTCTATTACATTAGTTGTCAGACTGGTGGAAGAATATAAAGAAGGATTCGAATCAAGATATCAATACATTAATTCATTATATCTTTTTTTTAGTATTTTTACTAATTTTATATTTTTTTTTCTTTTAATTAGAAGGAGCATCTGAAGGATTAAATGATTGGGTCATGGAAAAAAATTATTAAAACAAACAAGCAGCAATGAAGCTTATTAAATTCTAGCTTCCATAAAGTTATCATTTTAAAAATAAAATTCAAGAAGGAAATAAAGTGATGTAGGATAAAGCTAAGCACAGAACACTGTCCAGCTGGAATTAACTTGCAATTTAATGCTCACAACGAGGATGTTCTTCCTCATTAATTATCCCAAGAACTAAAAAAAGAATTAAGACGTTCTTTGAACCATAATTTAAACCAAAGGAGATTCTAGTTAAATAA
>PJRA01000272.1:1138259-1205315 GCA_016987375.1 Brachionus koreanus
CGTTCAGTTCGGCATCACTTTTTTACTAATCGAACAGCTGGTTATTGGAATACACTTGATCCGAGTACCAGAAGCATCACCAACACAAACTTATTCAAAAATCGAATTGATAAGCTGTTAGATTTTCTGTAAAGTTGTTATTTATTTAAAACTAAAACTATTAATAGAGAAAGTATTTTGGGAGCAATTTTTTTCCTATTCTATATTTAAATTTTAACACTAGAAGCACCAAACGAGTCATTTTAACTCGTTTGAAAAATTTTAAATACTCATATCATATTTTAATGAATTTTTCAAATAAATATATCTTTTTTGAATTATGTAGATTTTAAAATTTTTTTTAAAAAATGATATTACTTTATAAAATTCTTTTAGTTTTTTTATAAAATATTTATGAATTTAAAAAAATCTGAAAAAATGATTGGTGCTTCTAGTGTTAATTAACATAGAATTTATTATATACTAAAAATTGCCGAGCTTCTCCTGTCGCGACTGCTCGGGATTTACAAAATATAAATTTTATTAACTAAATGTTTTTAAAATATTCAAAACCAGTTGATATTCTTAATTTATATATTATGTGATTTATTTAAAAATTCAGTTTTGATGACAAATTTAACTTTTATTTTGTTTTTCTTAAAATATTGAAAATAGTTTTGAATTTTTATTTTCTTTAATTTTTTAATTTAAATTATTTGCTGATGAAAAGAAAATCAAAAAATCAAAATAACCTTTAAAAAACAAAATAACTTTTTTATTTTTTTCATTCATTTTAAAAATTTTATCAAATTCAAAATTTATTTAAAAATTTTTAAAAATATATTAATTTTTATTAATTTTTAAGAGGACAAATCTCCAAACTTCCAATATATAAGGACAACTTTAAAGATTGACATTTTTTAATTCAAAATTTAATTTTATAATGAAAAAAATATCATAATCACGCAAAATTGTCGTTGTATTTTTTAAATTTGTCCTTTTAATTGATTGACACTGAATTTTTGAGTAAAATTTGAAAATATATAATTTGTTTTGCACATTTATACATGAATTTATTTTTTTAATATTAAATTGTTAAGAGTGGTTTGGCACGGTGTTGGATATTCAAGCGAGTATTGAGGAATAAATGATTATTAAAAATTAAAAAAAACAATTAATTTTTTTTTTGCAAAAGATATTAAAAAGCAACAATAAATAACTTTATTTATTAAAATCTAAAATAGACAAATAGACAACAGTTAAAATATTAATATTTAAATTAAATGTTGCTTCTTTTGATGATCTAGAGAGCTTTGACATGACTGTAAATTTTTATTGAGAATCTCATTTTCTATCTCAAAATATTTTTCTTTTTCCATAAGAGTTTTTATCTCATTTTGAAGATCATCAATTTTATCTTTTAAAATTTGATTTTCATCTAAAAATTTTGCAAAAAAAGGATTTCGTTGTATTAAATGCTAATTGATTTTGTAATGACATTCTGTAATCGTTCGTTTTCTTTTTTGCATGAATCGATTTCGTTTTTAAAAAGTTTATTTTCTAAAAAAAAAAAAAACTGACAGGATTTTTTCATCAAAAAATTGAATTTATAAATTTTTTTAAATTTTAATTAAAAAAACTTTGCCTTAAAGAATAATCAAATCCAGTCAATTCTTTCTTTAAGTGATCGAGGTTGCTAGTCTAAAGTAGACAAAAATTTGTACAAAATATCTTTTATCCGAAAATTATCTTTAGAATTATTCATAAAATTTTACCTTCTATCTCTAATCTTTTGAAATCTCTCTGACAAACTTCAATTTCAAATTTCAGTTTATTATTATTTGATTTAAGTTCTTGAAGATTTCTATATTCTGGATAAAGACAGATTGCCTCGATAAGATAAATAGACAAAATTAATTTAGAATTATTTAGATAAAAAATTTTTTTCTAAATTTTATTTGCTTTTTTATTTATTATTTTTTTTAGATTTTAAAGCCACTTTCTAAACGAAAATTTTTTTTAAAATTGATATTTATTTAATCTAGATTAAAAAGCCTTTCAAATTGAATTTAATCAACAAAATTAATTGATCTTCTATAAAATATAAAACAAATTCATGCTTATCAAAGAAAAAAAAAATAATAATAATAATATTCATTTAAATCTATATTCATGCTTCTATTTTACACTTGGACATTAAAAAAATAACAAAGATAAAAATGGACTTTGAAATGTTTAAAATGATGACTAAGAAAATATTTGTAATCTTAGTTGGACACTTTACGTGATTGTCTTTTTTTTTGTCGTTTTTCTTCATTGTTTTTAGGAAGCTCTTCTAGTTTATAGCCCACGAGATGACACCAGCCAATGGGATATATATCGCATGATTCAAAGTCCACCCATTGATCATACTTTTGGTCCCATCCGTCAAAATTCAAGCGAACCAAACGATCAACTACTGCTACAACGGTTGCTACACAAATTAGCTTCGGCTCCATCAAGTCAACACTTTCAAGCTTCATTCCAACTCTGAATGGATTTTCAATATTTTTCTCCTTTTTAATTAAAAAAATTAAAGTGGTAAAAATTAAAATTAATTGTATTTAAATACAGTTATTAAAAGCTCCGGAGGTGCATATTCTGACTGAGTCTCTTTTAAATATGTCTCCCAATCAAACTTCTTCTTATAATCTAAATAAAGATAAATATGATATAATATAATTAAAAATTGAGAAATTTATTAAAAATCCTGTACTTAATGGTTTTTCCAAAGGAATTTTATTTTTGGCACAGAACCCCGCTGGTAAAAGACAAGAAGATGTGCAATGATAGCAAAATTTTTCATTTTGGTTAGTACAGCCATCGACTTCAATCATTAAATATCCATCTGACAAGATTTCAGTTATAGTAGCGACTGTTATACAAGATAAATTCAATGGATCAACAGCTTCTAGCTTCATATTCTTACGAAATTTTGCTTTAATTTCAATTTTTTTTAAATTTTTCTCCTAAATAAATTTAAATTTAACTCTTTTCAATTGTTTCCTATAATTTATACTTTGAAAAACATTTCAGGACTGCATTCCTGACTTGTATATTTATTTTTTTGGTATTTTTTAGCAGATTCTATCAAATATTCTGGGGAAGAAATAATTTTGTGCCCAACAGAGACTGACCAACCAATAGGATGTATTAAATCTGATTTCTCATGACACCAAAAATCATCAAATTCATTCTTATTCTCATATTTAAGTCTTAAACGACCTCCTTTATTCTCAATTATTTTGGCCACCCGCATTTGACCCAAAGCTTTTTTATCAACTAACTCTAACAGCATGCCTTTTCGGAATTTAGAATTCAAAGAACAACTTATCTAAACCGATAAAAAATAAAAAAATAATAATTGATTTTATAAATTGATTTTTTTACTTTTTCATCAATATTTTTGGACAAAGTTCTTGAATTTAATATTTTTTTAATTGCATAATCTTCCCATTTGTCAGTTTGCATAATTATTTTCATCGGTGGGGTCAAAAAATACTGATTATCAGTAGCCCAACCAATATGATGTAAATCTTTGTCATTTATATGCATCCAGAAGTCATTACTAGAATCGTTTTCAAAACCTATGTATCTTAATTTAAGCCAATATCCTGAAATTTTAACCACTGAAGCAAACCAATACAACTGATCACGTGATGGCTTTCGTTCAAGTATATGAAAGGGTGGCTGATCCCGATTTGGAACCTCAACTTTTAAATTCTTAATTAACTTGAGCCATTCATTAGACAAAGGTGCATGTTTAAATGCGTTAACCGGAGCCGCTGTACAGTCTGGATGCTGTTCAAAATAAGAAATCCAATCAAAACTTGACTCTAAATTTGTTTTAGATGATTCATCCGGAGTCGTAGTTTGTAGTTTAACATCATTTGTGTTATTTTGGAAACTAGACTGTTGTGACGGTACAGTAATTGACATTGAATTATTTACAGTTGGTTGGTTTGGGTCGGTGTTAGAAGATGAAGCGAGTGTTGAGGAATTTGACGTTTTACGAGCTCGTTTAGCTGGAGCCATAATTGAAAAATTTTGATTTATTGATGGCGAGTTAGCATTATTATTAGTTATTGGAGACAAAACAATTGATTGAGATAGCAAATTAGAGCTTGATTCAGGTTGCAAATTATCATTTTGCTTTGATAGAAGACTTTGTTGAGACAGAAGACTGCTTATTGTCGGTTGACCAGATTTTGAATAAGACGAATGTCCTGATTCTTATAAAATAAATAATAAAAATATTTTTAATTTTAATAAAAAATTATCGTTTAACTTGATTGAGTTAGGTTTTGAATTAAGTTTGAATTGGATGAAGTAATTGCAGCGGCTGGTGTATTCTGTATTACACTTTGACTATGACTAGGACTTTGATTTAGCTTTATAAATAAACAATTTTAAAAATTTTTGAGCACTTATTATAAATATAAAATTTATGCTTTAATTATTCTAAAAAATGATTATTTTAATTTTTTTTCCTATTTTTTATTAGTAAAATAGAAAATTTTCAAATCAAAATAAAACTTTTTCTATAGCTATTCGAAATTTATTTGCCTTTTTTCTTTGTTAGTTCATTCATGATTAATGACGTTCAGTATTTATATAATCTTAAATTAAATTTGAATTCACTTACCGCTTCAACAGTTCGTTTAAGTCCATGATTCTGCTGTTGTTGTTGCTGCTGTTTTTTTATTCCGTTTTGGCATGCCACCGAGCAATAAAGTTTTGATTTACCGTAGAATGCCGCTTTTACACCATATTCTCCACAATTACTGCAGTAGGCTTTATTAAGGCATTATTCAGAAAAAAATTTTTTTTTTATTTCAAACTTACCAAATCCTCCATAAGTCGATGTACTAGAAGAAGAACTGCTTGAGTTTGTGCTTGTTTGTGATCCTGAACTTGAAACATTGTTTTGGCTGGATGTAGCATTTTGAGCCATATTTGAATTTATTTGATTAATAGAGGGTATTAATGTCAGTGTAGAGCCAGTCATTTGATTTATTTTAAGACTAGACGGCTTTATGTTATTATTTTCAAGAGTGAATGCTAGTCCACTTGTTTGGTTTAAATTTATATTCGAATTTAATGAATTGAGTATTTGAATATTTTTGGATGATTGAATGCCAGGAGTAGAAGAAGAATTTGTGTTTATCTGTTGAACTTTTTGAACATTTTGTGATAATGGGTTTTGATTTGATGTGGTAATAGAAGGTTGAATATTGGTGTTTTGTTGGCTCATATTAGGCAGTCAAAAATAGTAAAACTACTAATTTTTGAAAATTTTTATAATGAATATAATTAATTTAAAATCGTACGTGAATTTTGTTTTCACTTTCATTTCAGAATTAAGTTGAATAAATTTTAGTTTTTTATTTAGAGAAAGCAGCTAAAAATCTATGTGTAACTTTTTTTTAGATTAAAACTATTAATTTTAGAATATTTCATCTAAAAGATCAATATAATAATAATATGCTACGTCTCACTAAGTTAGTGAGACTCTCGATTTTCTAAATATTTCTAAGATAATCCAACTAATTTTATTATTTATTTATCTGTTTAGTACTTCTTCAGAATAAAATATAAAATACAATAAAGTTTAAGTAAGTTAAAGAAAATTAAAATTAATGTATTGAAATAGCAAGAGGCTAGACATGTTTAAATATTTGATAGTTCATGAAAAAAAGACTTAATGATGCATGATGATGAAAAGAATACCATATTTCAACTTCAAAATTAATCTGATTTCTGAATATAATACTTGTATTAATATAATCTCATTAATCAATAGATAAGATCAGAGTTGTTTAAAAGTCCAAGATTTAAGTCAAAGTCAAAGACTTTAATTTTATTTTTTTTTAAAGTCCATTTCAGAACTTTAAATTCTGGCACTAGCAATGACCCCATCATGCCAAAATCTATCAAAAGCTTTAGAAATGTCAGAATAAAGACAACATACTTTTTTATTTTGTTAAAAATCTATTTGAATAAGAAATCAGAGATTATATCTTAACATAAACAAGGCTCAAAAATATTATTTAATCAATTAATGAAATATTAATTTATTATCTTTGTTCAGCGATAAAATTTTTAATTATTGTAGTTGAATTATCTATTATCCATGGATAATTGTCCTCGAATGGTACAAGACTTTATTTCGAATTCACTTCAGCTAGTGTTCGAAGTGAGGTATGAATTAATCGTGGATTAATTAATTTTGAGAAACTAGTTCAATTTATAATAAAAAAATTAAAATTTAAAATCAAATTTTTATTAAATTAAAATAAATATTTAACAAATAACAACTTTAAATGGTAAGATTTTTGTTTTTTTTTTCTAAAGAACATATTTATCTATTTGGCTCAAACTTAATTTAATTATTGAGTCTAATGTTCTAAATTTTAAAAACTTTAGAAAAAATCAAAAAATTAAGCTTTTTTTAGAGGAAAAAAACCATAAAGTGGTAAAAAAATTATAAAAATCCCTGAGGGCACTTGCTTAATTTACTAAAAGTCTTTATGATCTTTTTTTTTGACTAATTTTGAAATAAAACTATTAAAAACAAAAAAAAAACAAATCTAAGTAAATGGAATAAAATATTTTGTTTTTTTTTTTAAATCCTAAAAATAATCTAGTGTTGCTTGTTATTTCTGACCAAAAAGTAGTCGACTGCGAACAAAACATTGTCAATGTAAACTCTGAGACCCTTATTGGTCAATTGACGGCCCTCTTGAGTGTGAAAATTAGGCTCTAAATGGTTGTTAAGCATGTAAAAGCAGTTTAATTCACTCTTGGTCTGTCTGCAAAAGTTAATTAGTCCTTTGTTTACATCATTGATTATTCCATTTTCACTTCTAGATCTGCGTCTCATCAAAGTTGACAAGATGACAAAGCTATTGGGCAAGTATTCGCGAATCAATGTAGTCAATTCCTTGATGTGCTCATGGGTCTTTGTCGAGTCACGAGTCTTGAACAAATCTTCATCACCAACATGTACCAACACGACTGGAGCCACAATTGAATCATGCATTTTAAGCTGAGTTCTTAGGTTGTCAATGCTTCCGCCTCTAATGAATTTAATTGATCGGAATTTTTTGGTTGGATTGAATTTCAATTGATGCAATTGCTGTTGTTGGTTATGGTAGCGATCATATTGACCATTGTTTTGGTAGTTCATGGCTTGATTTAGAACAGTGTTGCTCTTGACAAATTTGTTTACCAAATTGGTTTGTTGGTAGGAAATGAGGTCTGAAACGACCAATAAATCGCATTTGACTCTCATTGGAAATTTAATCAATGGCATTAATTCTTCTTGTTTGACCTCATTGTCCAATTTGACCAAGTTGACATCCAAATTGGTCATTTCGGTGTTCAATTGAGCGACCAAATCCTCTTGCTCAGTGAAAATCCAATAGGATTTCATTTCTTTGACTCTCTCGAACACTTCTCTCAGCGATCCGTTTATGGCCGAGTCAAATATCCACACTTCGCCATTGTTCTTAATTGTATGCTGGCCATTTGAGTCGCACGAATGAAAGTTGGTGTAAATTCTCAAGTTGTTCAAGCTGTTGTAGACTTTGCGTTGACGAGCAAAAAATTCCTCGTAGTATGGCTTGTTCAATTCGGAGCATACTACGCTGATTTTTTTCTGCGAATCATTTAGCAATAGCCACAATGTTTGTAAGCAGATGGTTCTGCGAATCTTTTCTGTATCCTTGCTCAAAAGAACAACCTTGGACCAGGATCGACACTTTTCGTGAGTTGGTTTAAAAAATTCGGCATGAATGTTCAATGCAGGTTGAAAGTGTTCTTTGGCCTCTTGACTTAGAGCAAAATCTTCAGTCTGAGCATAAACAACTGGCAATATTGAATTGTTCTTAACGTTGTTTATAAAGCCAACCATCAAATTCATCAAATTAACATCGAATTTGTTGGGCTTGTTGGCTGCTTCAGCTAATTGAAATTGCTGGGTCTTGGGCTCAATGACCGAGCGGGTCCACCATTTGGCGAATTCGGCGCTGTTTTCCAAGTCTTTTTTGATCAAAAAGTTGACCTGTCTTGAAGAACGTGAGCTTGTGGTGCTCGATGCCGATGTGTTGTGGTCGCCTTTGACAGTCATGTTTTGATTGTTGCTAAATGGACATTCCGTTACATTGGGCAAAGCGACAAATTCGCTGATTGGCAATCGGCACTCGCTTAGCTGAAATCCTTTGACTTCGGCAATAAATCTGGCTATTGAGTCAAAGCATGAGCGAGCTTGGTTCAAGTGGGTTCTGGCGCTGCTTCGTCGTTTAACGTCGAAATGATCGCAGTCCTTGACCTCGAACAACAAAACTCCATAGCGTGGGTGAATCACAACCAAGTCACATTCGGTTTTTCGCATGTCCTTGCTATTCAAAAAGTGCTTGTACTTTCCGATCGAATTGATACCATCTTGACGCATCGATTGCAAAAATCGATCGAAATTCATCAAATCGCCGTACTCAAAATTGGGTAGCAAAATCATTGGTTCGCCAGACTCGCGCGCCAATCTAGCAAAAGCCTCATAAACACGTTGCTTTTGGCTCAGACAAGTCGGATTTGGCCATTCGTATTTTTGCTCCCAAGACAAATGAGCCGGCATCGGATTCATGTGCATCCATTCATTTGGCTTCCACTTCGGATTTTGCTCGTTGAACTTGGCTAGACACAAATCATAGAATTTTTGCATTATGGTCAAGTCATACTGGTGCAAAGGATGCTGTTGACTCTTCGAGTCCTGGTTTTGTACTGGTTCTGTTTGGCCTGGTTGATTTTGCAACACGGGCTTGACATCGCTTGGTGTCAATATTTGACCAGACATCTCTGGTTGTAATTCGACTGCAGACATTTTGTGAAAAAATTTGTTTTTGTTTAAAATTTATAAAAATTTAATCTAAAAATTTTTTAGGCTTAGTACAATTTTTCTAAGATTGAATGGAACAAAAAAAAAAGAGTCAGTTTGGTTTAATTTTTTCTATATAATTGTCAAGCCGAAAAGCTTTGTAAGTTTTTGAAAAACTAATTTTTAAAAATTTTGAAATTTGCAATTTAAAAACTAAAAAATTAAAAGCGTGGCTCTGAATTGTATAACAACAAGATATTTTTCTTCACTATATTCTAAGACCGATGTGAACATCATATAATGGGTAGGTTCTTACATAGAATAACTAGTTTAGCTCTTCTTTAACACTTATGCTTTCAAAATCTTTATTTCTTTTTTTTTATTCAAGCTTATGATATTCTAAGCCAGTTAGATTAAAAAACTTTTCCACTGTAATTACTTAATTTTTTTTTATAAAACTTTTATTTAACACCCTTTCTTAATGCTAACCAATTTAGAAAAAAAATCTATTTTTAATCCGATAATTTTTATTCATAATTCAAAAAATAAAGATGCTTTTGATCATAGTTCTGTCAAATTAGCATGCACTGTCAGAAACTTTAAGACAAATTAGTCATAATTTTAGTGCTTTAATAGTTTTTGGTTACAAATAATTCTAACTTAAAAAAAATAATTTTGATTAAATATCATTATTAAATTTCATTGATTTGTTTTGTACCAAAGAATAATAGTAATTTAAAAAAAAAATATTCCATAAGAAATAAAATCAAACAATAGTTCAAAATTCTGCAATGTTTTAAATTAAAGTTTTAATAGAAAAAGGACTAACAAAAATTATACTGAAGCTATTTTTAGGCCCGGTAATTTTTTCTGAAAACAATTTAAAATCATTAAACATTTTATTAATTTTGCAATTAAAAAAATTAAAAATTTCTTCTATATTTTTTAGTTTTATTTTAGAAATAAGTATTATTTAGCTGATCTTCTATTAATGATGTCTAATTTTTTTCTAACAAAAAATTAAACTTAATCCATGTGACAAAGTGAACAAAAATGAAATAATGAACTTCTCTTTTATCTTTTAAAATTTAACTATGAGTTGCTTCTTTTTGCTCTTTATTGTGACTAATTTATTTTATTTTTTTTTCGGGTTTAATGTAAAATTTAGAATTATTTTCAAAACGTTGACTTTTTAAATAATTAAGGTTGGATTTTTTTTATTTTAGCATCTTTATAATTCTAAAACTTTAAGTAATATTATATGTTAAAATAAACAGAATTAAATGCTTTCCAAAATTAAATGTCCAACTCCTTGATTATTTAAATCTAAAAATTTTAAAATTTTTACATCACTGTTGGAAAAAAGCTCTATCAGCAGTAACTCGCGAAATATGTCTTGTGGAAGGTGAAAAAGTGTTTAAAGTAACAACGACACAAGGCTGGTTTTAAAAAATTTAATAGTGGTGATAGGAGTCTTCAGAGAAAGAAAGTATGTCTTAATGTTATTACAAAGCTAACAAACTTGATTTAACAGATTTCTTAATTTAACAGCCTATTGGAATTTGGTTAAAAACTCTCTTGATGAATGGCTTTTTAGACGGATCATTACTTTTGATGAGAATTGAATCTATTTTCGAATCTATGGTAACATAAATCAATGGTTAGACCCAACTCAATCAGTCGTGAAAAAGAACGAACATTGAACTTCTTCCTCATTCAGCATATAATTAAGATTTTTCTCAGTAGCTCATTTTCTTAGAGGACGGCTTTGTACCAATCTAGACTAAGTTTAAGAAAAGCATTGTGAGTTTTTCAAGAGCAGTAAATTGTACAAAATAAGAGTCGAACTACCCGCTGATAGATAGCTAAAGACTTTAGAGTATAATGGTTTATATTTTGAAGATTAACCAACTATTGCTTTTTTATTGATAAATTAAAAAAAGCTAAATAAAAACAAAATTTTATCACTCACTTTTTTAATATTAGGCAAAGATTTACTATAATAACATCTAATTAGATTTTTGAAAGATTTATTCGTAACTAATACGACAAGTTGTCACATACTTAAACATTTTTTGCATTACACATAATTTCAACACAGTTACTAGTTTTTTTCTTTTAATCAAGCGTTTACTATTTGTTACAGGATATGAAAAATATGCTAGCCAATTTTATTTTAGTTTATTCTAAAATTATAAGCTGTTTTTTGGTTAATAATTTTTGATTAAAGAAAAAATTTTCTTTCATATTAAAACTAAAAATATAAGTTTTTCATAACTAGCAGACTTTGTTTTAAATTTTAATTCTAACAATCCCAATTTTTTTACATAAATTTAAAAATTATAATTAAAATAATTTTATTTAAAAATTCTGATAAGTTAATTAGTTATTTGAAAAAAAAATTTAAACTGATTTTCCTTCCAATAGTTTGAGAATATCGGTTTCAATTTCAAGAGGCTTAGTTGTTGGCGAATAACGTTTAACCGGAATTCCCTCTTTATTTATTAGAAATTTAGAAAAATTCCACTTTATAAAATTTCCGAATGTTCCATCAACTTTAGACTTTAGAAACTTGTAAAGTGGATGAGCATTGTCTCCATTGACATTTATTTTACTAAACATGTCAAATTTAACATCGAATTGTTTGATAAACTCTTTAATCTCTGCTTCAGGCTTAAAATAAAATTTAAAATCTTATATTATTTTTATTTTAAAATACTTTAGGTTCTTGTCCGCCAAACTGGTTACAAGGAAAAGCTAGAACACTTAACCCATCTTTCTCATGTTTCTTGTATAATTCGGACAATTGAGGATAATTGCTTCCCGTAAATCCACAATTACAAGCAACACTATAAAGAAATACTCAAATATTTTATCTTATTTTATTTTTGGAAAATTTACTTTACAATTAGTACAACTCGTCCCCTTGATGAAGAAAAAAATTAACTCTTTTTTAACTTATTTTTTTTCTTACTTGTATTTGCTTAATTCGACTAGATTTCCATCTATGTCTTTGGCACTAAATTCGTAGATTGATTTTGCTTGTTTCCAAGAATTGTTTTCTTCAGCCATTTCTGATTTAGTGTTCGTCGAAAAGTCACTTCGAAAAAAATAGGGGAGAAAATAGTTCGCTGTTGAGTTATTTAACGCTAAAATTATTAAGTAAGCAATTATAATAACAAGGCTTGATAAAATTAAGAAATTTTTTAAAGAGTTTGATAAACCAAAAAATAATGGCTTTTTGCTTTCTCGACTCGGGCTAGAAAATGAGTTTTTATTTTTTGTCGATGAGGATGACGGTGTAGAATTTTTGTTCATAATTATATGTCTCTAAAATCTGAGCATTTTTCGTACGATAATTAAATATTTACCTAATGGCTTTTTAAGGAGATAAATAAAGATAGCAATTAAGCCAAAAAAAAACTTCTTTAGTTTTATTTATAGAAAAAATTTAGAAAATTTACATACTCTTGAAATTTTGGGCTAAATATTTGGCCAACATTATAAAAAAATTTTTGAAAATTAAAAAAAAAATCTTATATAATAAAATTATTTTTATATTTCATAATACTTGGTTTCATAATAAAATTACCATTTTTTTTGCTCCGCCTGATAAGCTTTGTTTTCTTAACCTCATCACTTGAGGGTATAAAAAATTCAATCAAATCGAGATAAATCAAAATTATGTGCAAAAAAATTTACATCCTGATATTATTTTGCGGAATGGCAATAATAATTGGACAGGCGGTAGTCATTTATTCTTTGGAAAGGAACATATTGTCAAAAAAAATGCCTGAATCTTGGATAAAAATGTTTAAACAGCATACACGATCGCCTAGAAACTATTCAAGAGCATTTAATGAAAGACTTTATGAAGCCATCAAACGATTATCAACTGAAATGATTTTAAATTATTAATGTAATGTAATAGTTTAGAAGATTATTGTTTAAGTTGTTTTAATCTCAGTTAAATTCTAATCATTATCAACTCATAGCTCAATATAAATAATTCAAAAAAGATTATACATATTTTTTAATTCTATATAAATAACTAAATTTTATTTAAAATAAAAATTGTTTAAAACTAATTTATTTATTATTGATTTTGAACTCTATGAATTTAAATTTTTTTTTCTGAATTCAATAAAAAATAATCTAAATTTAAAAAAAATTCAAATTTACAGCAAAATTTTTTCTGACATGACTTTCTTACAAATAGAGTGGTGTCAATTTGGAAGTTTTAAATTAAGAATTGACAATGAAGAGTTGGGTTTAAATAAATGCAATGGCTCACTCAAGGGCTAAGCGCATCACGCGCTGGTTTAGACTGCAGTTTCACTTTAAAAAATTAAAATTATTTTTCCTAATTGTTGTTGCATCCGCAACTAAACAAAGACCTAGGTTTTAAAATTAAAATAATTATCTTAATTTTTAATTTAATTTTTTTTAAATTTTGTTTCAATTGCCGAATTTAAAATCGAATTTCATGTATATCAAAATTTATATTGATACGCTAAAATTGATATCTTATGAAAAAAGCTGCGTTTAAAATCAAGGATCAAGTTCAAAGACATTGTCTAAGTGATAGAGTAACATGGGCTCTTTTATAGCCTTTGCATAAGATAAGATCTGGTATTCTAGTTTAAATGCACAGATCCATTTGAAAGGGTTTACGGTAAATTAATTTATTCTTTGATCAATCAATACTCATTTACTTTTTTAGATAAATAATTTTTAATCGGAAAAAAATTAAATTTTATTTTGTTAAGTTTTTTTTAAGAAAGTTAAAAAAAATTTTGGAAAAATTTGAGCAAATAGTGTATCTAAAAATTTTTAAAATTTTTAACAATAAAGATATGTCCTAAAATGTTTATGTTTGAAATCTTAGACTTGTAGTTCTAATTTTTTTATTCATGACTATTAAATCTCTAAGCTCAACTGCTCAGATAATGCCAATTTGAGGGAACTCGAATTGAAAATCTCGTGAGTCTCTTTGTTTTAGAGAATGAAACAATATTGGACCATTCATCATTTTATTATCAGAAGCTAAAATAAGTCAAGAACATTTTTGGTTAAATTAACTCATTAAAAATGATGTTAACTATTTTATAAAAAAAGTAAAAAAAAAATTTTTTTATTAAAAATATGTTTTAAATTATTAATTAAAGTAATGTTAATTTATTTACTTTGTAAAAAATCGATTAAATACTATTTTGAATATAAGGTTGAATTTAAATAGTTTTTTTTATATTCATTTTCAACTTCTTTTATTTAATTTTTATAATAATTTAGATATAACAATTGAAACACAAACTATTAAAAACTTATAAATTTATTTTAACAACTTATATTTTTTCAGTAACAAATCTTGGAGAAAATGTTTTATTCGAAAACCTTCATGATCTTTTTATTAATTGTATATTTTTTATCGTATTTATTCTTATTATTTTCAATATCTGAAGCTAATAATTCAAAAAAATCAAATTTTAAAAATTTGAATATTCTCTTCATCGAAACTAACAAATCTCGCGAATTTCTTACTTACAAACAATTATGTTCAATTGAATCTGCTGCTTTGCACAATCCCAATTCAAATGTTTACCTATTTTCATTGAATGCTAAAATAAATCAGCGTTTACTAACTAAATACCAAAATATCAGATATGTTTTGACTACTGAGAATGATGCTTATAAAGATACGCCATTGCACGAATGGTGGACTTCAAAACGAGATCTAATAGAAAAAAATAAATTTAAAATTCATGATTTGTCAGATACCATCAGATTAGCCTTAACTTACAAATTTGGCGGGTTTTATTCAGATTTAGATAATGTTTTATTGAAAAATTTGGAACCTTTATGTCATTTGAATGCTATTGCTTGTTCATCATTTGATGGTAGAAAATACAAAACTCATAATGGAGTTTTTTTGTTTAAGAAAAAGAACGAATTTTTGCTTTTTGCAATGAAACTGCTCATCAAAAGTTACAAAATGAATATTTGGGCTTACAATGGACCTAATTTAATTGAGCGATCATTGAAACAATATTGCAAAACAAATAGCATTTATAACGAATTGATTTTTTCTGAGAACAAAGAAGTATTTAGAAAATCAAATAATTCCAAACTAACAAATAAATGTGATGTGGTTTTATTAGCTGAAGATTTTTTTTACCCGATTCATTGGTCGAAATCAAAAGTTCTTTTCAAAAAAAATTCAAAAATTGATATTGCCAAATTTATTAATTTATATGGAGTTCATTTCTACAGCTCACAAACTCAGTATGTTGATGTTAGTTTACATGATAATAGCATTTACGAGTTTTTCGCATCACAAAATTGTCCTTTAATTTATAGTTTTTTGCAAAATAAAATTATAAATAAAATGTGAAGTGCTGAAATTTTATTAATCTAATATTGAATATTGAACTAAATTTAAAACAAAGTTCTATTGATTAGAGTTAACATTTAAACGTTTTATTGGATAAGAGTAATTGATTTAAAAAAAATATCTTTTTTTCAATAATAATTATAAAAAGGTGTGAAATAAAAATTGTCTGTTATATCGTAAATGGTTTTCTATTTTTTCGGATAAATAAAAAATCAAAAAAATTTTGATATTTAATTTAATTTAAAATTTAAAAAAGAAAACAAAAAAATCGAGTTAAAACTAAGCTTAACTTTTAAAGAAATATAAAAAAGTCAAATAAATAAATTAATAAATAAAAATTATTAGTTATAAAATTTTCAATTTTCTAAATCTAAATTTTTCTCACAAATTTACGTTTAAAAAAATTATTCGATTATTATTAAAATATTTAAACTGCATTTTTGGAATAGTGGTTTTTTAATTATAAATATCTTTACCGAACTATGCTCCTTCAGCTTGAAAAAATATAAAAATTCAAATAATTTAAAATAAAATAAAAAAAAAGTTAAAAAAAGCTTGTTGAAATTTAAAGTTAAAAAAAAGTTTTTAAGTAGGAGAAAGCAGAAATAGGAGTAGGAGAAATATTTATTTTTATTTCGATAATTATTTTTCAATTTGTTATGTAAGAATTTTCTTTAATACCGAAATCCTAAAAGTAATTCCTGATTAATTAATCAATTAATATTTTCTAATTCCACTGGGAATATGAGCTTTCTAGAAGGCAAACTGGAGTTGAATTAGTTAGTCAATTAATTAGTCAGACCTCAGAAACTTTTTTCAAGTGTCATACTTTTCTACTTATATTGAATATGAAATTCTTTTCTAATTCAAGTCCCTAAAGTACTTTTCAATAAACTTAAAATTGGGCCTAGAATCTGGGATAATAACGGGGATAATGCTCGCATTGAAAACTTTTTTTCCAGAATTTAGGATAGTGACATGAATAGAGAAATGGTTATCTCTATCTTAGCCTTAAGGAAGATATAGAATTGAAAGAAATTATTGAAACTAATTAAAATATTGAAAGTTAAAAAATTGCGTGTTTTTTACAATAAAAATTGAAATTTTCATTTAACTAATGTTTTTTCCTATGATATTCTTCTGTTTTGATTTTTAAGAAAAAAATTAATAATTTTTAATTTGACTTAATTTAATTTTATTTTGACTTTGCGTTTCTCTTTGAGGAATAAACTAAAAGTTCACTAAGTTTCACCTAAAACATCAAATAATTAATAAAAATAAATTGCAAAAATTTAAACTTTTAATAAAATGGAACGAAATCCTGCTAAATACACAGATAAGAAAACCTATTTATGCTTAAAATTAGTGTTGGGAGTCGACTAGGATTTTTTTTTAGTCGACTACAGTCGACCCGGAATTAAATCAGATTCGACTGTAGTCGACTAAAAAAAAATCCTAGTCGACTCCCAACAAAAACTTCAAATTAATTTAAAAAGACATAAGCGTTAATTTATTTGTAAAAAAGCTTAAAAATAGAATAAAATATTGTTTGTACATATTTTGAATTGAATCACTTTACAACAGTTTTTTATTTAAAAGAACAGAATTAGAAGATTGACGATTTGAAACCAAGCTTATAAAAATAAAAAAAATCAGTACCTCTTTTCATTATCTGTTTCAAAAAAAAAGTGATTGTAAATTATATTATCTAATTAATTTTGAAAATTAAGAATTAAAAGCATTTACAAAACATTTATTCTAAATTTTTTGGTTTTAAAATTTCAAATGGATAAAAATAATTTTGTTTACATGGGGCAAAAATAGATAGAAAAGCGGCAATTGTCCTTTTTCCCTTCAATATAATTTCTTATGGTTTGCATTTAACCCCCAATATTTAGCAGATGCTCCTTAATTGTGTGCTTAGGTTTATCAAAAGATATACCAAGTTAATACCTTCCTCAAGTTGACTATATTAACTCCTTTTACACCGATGTCAGAGTTTATGATCATTGAGAGGGGAATTTTTAATGCCCGGTCTTACATTTGAAATTTAATTTAATAAGCAGCAATCTTGTCATTAAGTATTTTAAAGGATCTTAAAGTACTTTTTGAATTGATTTTTTTTAAACAAAATTAAGATAAAATTGAAAATTTTCATCAAATAAAAACATGCAAAATTTAAGTTAATATGTATGTATAGAAAAATGTAATTTAATTAAAAAAAAATTGTGCAATTTTGAATCTATTATTATTGTTTCATTCTATTATTATATTAATTTGAAAACAGAAATGTTTGCACTTAAGACAGAAATCTGAATAAAATTCGAAATAAAAAAATTATAATTGAGCACAATTATCAAACTTACAAAAAATTCAAATTTTTTCTATCTTTGATTAATATCCATCAATTCTTTATCGAGAGAAGTCAATATTTGGCAATAGATAATTGCTATAGGCTACCTATTTACTAGTTAGATATTTATTTAAAATTGATTTGAAATGAAAATGAAAGAATCGACAAGTCCGAACTATACAATTATTGAAGTTTGGAACAATAACTTGGAGGAGGAATTCAAAAAAATACGCAAAATTATTCAAAAATATCCCTTTGTTGCTATGGTAAAGCTTTTTATTGCTAAAAAAAATTTAAGATTTATATGAAAATAAATTTATTTAGGACACTGAATTCCCGGGAGTTGTTGCTAAAATAATCGGTGACGTTAAAACACCGGATTACCAGTATCAGTGCCTGAAATGCAATGTAGACTTGCTAAAAATCATTCAACTTGGTTTTACTTTTATGGACGAGAAAGGAAATGTTCCGTCCGAAGCATCAACTTTTCAGTTCAATTTTCATTTCAATATTAAGTAATTTAATAATAAAAAAAAAGAAAAAAACATTATTTTATTCTAATTACAGTGAAGACATGTATGCACAAGAATCAATAGATCTTTTGTCCAAGTCAGGAATAGTGTTTCAAAAAAATTTAGAAAATGGTATTGACCCGATGCATTTTGCCGAATTGTTGACCTCTTCAGGCGTAGTTCTAATGGATAATGTAACATGGATATCATTCCACAGCAGCTACGATTTTGGCTATATGATAAAACTTCTGACCAACAAAGATCTTCCTGGTACCGAAGTCGAATTTCTGGAACTGCTTAAAATTTACTTCCCAAACGTCTTTGACATTAAATACTTGATGAAAAGCTGTCGCAATCTCAAAGGAGGCTTAGAAGAAGTGGCCCGGCAATTAGAAATTGAGCGATTTGGACCTCAGCATCAAGCTGGAAGCGACAGTCTGCTCACCGGTCTCACTTTTTTCAAGCTAAAAGAAATGTATTTTGAAGACACAATAGACCAAGTCAAGTACAGTGGTCAATTGTTCGGCCTGGGATCTTCTTTGTTCCAAAACGGCTTTATTTATGACACATATATCAATCCTCAAACATTAGTATCGGTGGTAAACCAAGTGGCACAATCAGCTCATGCTCATAGCTCACAATCCCAATCCTCATTATCAACAATAGCTAGCCAGAATGGACAAAACAGTGCAAGTACACCTAATTTAAGTTCTCTTAATGGACCAAATGATTCAAGTAGAACTCATTAATAAATTTTTTTTCCTCCAATTTTTTATTTATTTAAATATTTTTTTTTAAAGAAAACAAAAAATAAATGAAAAAATTAACATTTTGATTCGAACGATCAATCGGCCTAAGAACCATATGTGTTTGAATTGAAAAACTTTCTTTTTTCTATTTTATTCTTGCCAATATTTATTAGTTAATTCCGGAATTGGTATGGTAATTTAAAATGATTCTCAAACATATGTGTTCTTTTAGCTATTGGTTTTTGTTTAATTATTTTGTAAATAAATTCAACACTAAGATTTCCTTACTAAAGTTCAAAATTCATAAAGTTTCTAGAATAATCATGAGTTTGATTTAAAATAGCTTTAAAAATATATTCGCATTCAAGTATTAGTATTATTTATAAACTACTTTTTAAGATTTTTTTTATTCAAAGAAACAAATAAAAATTATTTCCAAATTAACATATGAATAGAAATTTTTTTATAGAACATTCCGGATCGTGAAAAATTCGGTTAAATTTAGTCTTTTTAACTTTTATATTAAATTGTGAATATTTAGCTTAGAAAAAATCAAAATGGCCGAGTCAAATTTAAGTGCTGAGCAACACTATAACGAAGCTAATGAACTGATGATGAATGATCAGTTTGAGCTAGCCTTAGAGGTTAGGGTCTTTTAAATTAAATAAAAAAATTTTTAATAAATAATACTTTTTTTTAAAGAATTATGACTTAGCTATTAAAAAATGCAATAAAGATAATTCGAATCAGTTGTATTCGTATTTTGTTGGACGTGCGCAAGCATATATCAAATTGAAGAAGTTTCCTGAATCAGTAAAAGATGCCGATTCAGCCATTAGTTTAAATTCAAAAGACACGCGAGCTTATTTGAAAAAGGGGTAAATTAAATTTAAATATTATAGTGAATTTTTGTTAATTTTAATTTTTTTTAATCAAAAGAGTTGCTCAATACAATCTAACTGAATATCAAAGTGCTTTGGAAAGTCTTGAAGAAGGAATCAAAAACGCTGATAAAGAATCAGAAAACATTAGAAAATTATTCAATGATTGGATTTCTAAATGCAAAAAAGAAATAAAACCAGTTCAAAATTCATCAGAAAACAAAGATAAAGAATTACCTAAAGTCCAACTGATACCAGCCATAAAGTAAATTTTTTGAAATTTTCATTTTTTATAGGCAAAAATTAAAAATTAAAAATTTTAAATAAAATTGAGGTAATAAAATTTTTTTTAAAACTTAATTTAGGGATAATAATTATTAAATTTCTTTGTGAAGATTAAATAAATTTAATTCTATTAAAGACATGAATGGTATCAAACTGAATCACAAGTTATAGTTACTTTGTTGGTGAAAAATGTTCAACAAAATGATTTAAAAATTACTTCTCAAGAAAATAATGTAAATCGAGTTAAATTTTTATGCTTTAATTTTCTAAATTTATTTTTTAAGCTAAAAATTGAATCAAATAATCCAGAAAAATATAATATTAGTTTAAATTTCAATTTATCACATCCAGTGATTGCTGATCAAACACAAATAAAATACCTGTCAACAAAAGTAAGACAATATGATTGAATATAAGTAAATGATATTTTTTTTTATAAAGGTTGAAATTAAACTAAAAAAATGTGAAGCTTTGCATTGGAGCAAACTAGACAAGTCACCTAATGACATTGTTGTAAAAAAAACTTCAACAATCGATGTGATTGAAGAAAAAAAGCGTAAGTAAAGTTGGCAGTAATGAGAATAAATCTAATTACTGTTTTGCTAGCTGATTATCCATCTTCAAGCCGAAAACCTAAAAATTGGGATAAGATTGCGGCTGATGTTGTAGCCGAAGAAAAAGACGAAAAGCTAGAAGGAGATGCAGCTTTAAATAAGTATGAAGTATTTTTAAATTTTTTTTTCTAACTTGGAGTTCTATTTTAGATTGTTCAAACAGATTTATGAGAATGGATCGGATGAAGTTAGAAAAGCGATGAATAAATCATTTGTATTACATTTGTAAATGAGTTTTTATTTTTGATAAAATTTTATTTTTTTTTAGAGCGAATCAGGAGGCACAGTTTTGTCTACAAACTGGTCAGATGTTGGCTCAAAAAAATTAGAAGTAAAAGCACCAGATGGTATGGAGTGGCGAAAATGGGATTAATTTATTTTTGGATAAAAATAATAATTTATTTTAGATAAATTATTATTAGATATATAATAATTTATTAGAAATTATATTTATTTGTAATCAATTTACTCTTAAAATTGAATTTAAAAGAAATAAAGTTTTCAATGTTCCATTTGAACTAAATCTACAAAGATTAATTAAAAAGGTTTTAACACAGCCAGATTTTTGATTAATTTTCAAATAAAGTATAAAATTTTTTGATTTAATATTTTAGGAAATATATTCTTAAAGTAACATAGATATTTTATGATTAAAGTACTTTTATCTTTCATAAATTAAGCTTTAACATTAATTAACTCAAAGTTATTTTAATTTTAATTAAATAAAGCAGATTCTACACCCAAATTGTAAGGTATAGGTGTAATGTATGCCAATATCCTACACCTACACATTTGTCTTTATTTTTTTTAAATTTGGTGTATTGTGTGTAGGTGTAAGGTGTAGATGTACAGGACACCCTTCGCAAAAGACCAGAAATTTAGGAGTATTTTGTGTAAAAAGTAAAATATATTTGAAATTAAGTAAATTATTTAATTTTTAAATTAACATTTGAAAGCCCGGCTAATTTCTCACTAGAATTTCAAGATGAAAGATGATGAAATTGGCAAATTTTTCTTAAGGTTTTTAGTGAATTACTTTATAACTTATTGTATTTTATCAAATTTACTACTCATTGTGCAAAAATCAAAATTTACGATTACAAATAAAAGATAAGTAAATATTTTTTAAAAAAAATATTTTTATCGTTTTAAAAACTAAAAAATTAATCTCTTTTTTTGCATTAATAATTTGTTTTTATTTAAGGATAAATAAATTAAAAAAAAAAGCTTGAAAAAGCAAAAATATGTGTTAATTTTTATTTTTAATTATATATTTACAGCATTAAAGAGTATTAAATGAAATTCTTATTTTAAATTTCTACTAATGGGTTCCACAGTTCTACTTCTATTGATCATGCTGATATTAATACCATTATTGTTACTATTATAGCTTAAATTTTGGGCGTGTTCTTTCAAATAAATATCTTAAAACATTTTTTTAAATTCTATTTTTAATATTAATTTTTTAATTTACCATTTTTTGAATTAGTGTTATAAGAATTAAAACTGAAAGAATTCATGTTAAATGTGCCGCTTTTGGAGTTTTCGGGTGATACTTTTTTGCCTGAGCTGTTTAAATTAGCCGATGAATCAGAAGGACTATTTGCAAAAGACGATATCGAAGAAGCACCGTTAGCAGAAAGAGAGTTTCCAGATGAGGATGAAGAATGAATAGAAGAATCAGACTTCATTTGAACAAGACCGTTTGTTTCCATCTTTTCTAAAAAATTTTTAGATAAATTTGAATTTTGAACTGGTCTTGTTGGTGATTTTTGCCGATTTTGAACATTTTTCTCGGCTCGGTTCAATATTTCCATGCAATCTATGAACTCTGAATTAGATGTATTCAAATTTTCAGAATTACTTTTTTTATCTTTTTTTGGCTCATCTGGCTTTTCCAGACCAACTTCATCTTTTCGTAATTTTCTTAATGTAGAATAAGCAAAACTTTGATTATTTGGTGGATTAGAGAAACTGCTTGAGGAGTTTGATGAAAGAAAATTTGAAGATTGATTATTATTCATTATTAGCATACTTTGAGAAAATTGATTATTGGCGTCAAAATCATTGCTAGTAGTATTTGAATTTGTGAACAAATTTTTTTTTAATTTTACATTTTTTAGATTAGAAACATTTTTGTTTGTTGAATATTTTGGTGAATTTGAAGAAGCCGAAGTAGTTATATTTGCTGGAAATTTATCTATTCTTTCACTAAATTTTACACTTTTTAAATCTGATTTGTTTAGTGTACCAAAATCAGTTTTGATTTTGATTGCTGAATTTAGGCTTGATGTTAAATTGGATGGTTTTACAAAACTAAACGCTGATGATGAATTTGATTGAAAATTTTCATCGGTAAATTTCCCGTTATGTTTATTTTCACTATCTCGTTTGGCTTGCAAACTAGCAATGTATTTTTCACTCTTGGTCAATGATTTTTTCAAAAATTTTATTTCCTTTTCATATGTTTGTATTTTAGATTGTAGACTATCGGCAATAAGTTTCGATCCACTTTTAGATTTAAAATTATAAACTAGCTTTTTAAAATAATAAAAAAATTTATTACAGTTGAGATGTTTTTTCATTTAGGCTAGCTTTGAGTCGAGTAATGTCTTGAGTTAGAATAAAATTTTCATTTTCTAACTTTTTGTACTTCTTAAAAAGAATTTAATATTTAATTAAAATAATGCGGATTAAGATTCAGTTTCCACAAAGTTATTTATTTATAAACAGGTCAATAAGATATTTAAATAATCAAATCAAAAAATTTTGTTAGTAAAATTTGATACAAAATTATAAATAGAACATGAATTAATGACATTGTGAATTTGGAACAATAAGCAAAAACAAAAATTTTATTCTAAGGGTCTAAAAATCATTTTGCAAAATGTATTAACTGATAAAAGGATGGTATCCAAATTTAGTCAATTAAATTTGAAATTTTTTTTTTGTTTTTTTTCCAAAATTCACAGCGCGTAAATTAATGCCAAAAGCATTTTTATTTTAACTTCTCTATTCTAGAAGTTGTTAAGATTTAAACGTTTTATTGAATAAGAATTACTGACTTGAGAAATAACTTTTACAATAATTATTAAAAAAGGTGTAAAAAAATATTGTTTGCTAAATTTATCCAAATTTAAATTATGCAGAATTTGGAGTTTTACCGAATTGATCTTAATAATGCAACTATGAATGATACATCAAGCTGCATTAACAGAATTTACTTCTGATCTTCAAAAAAAAAAAGGCATTATGAATTTTGGAACAAAAAACAAAAATTTTAAATTAAAAAAAACTTTTTTTCAAATAGTCCAAAAATTGTCCGGCAAAATGAATTTACTGATACAATGTTTGTATCACTCAAATTTAGTTTTTGTAAAGCCTCTGCAAATTATTTTTAATAATTTTCTAATGCATATACTGTTTTGCAATTTTTCAAACACTATATTTGGGTGATACAAACCTTTTATCAGTTGATACATTTCGCAGGACAATTTTTGGACCCTTAAGAAAATAAGTTTAAAATTTTTGTTTTTGTTGCCAAAAAAAGGAATAAGAATTTTTAACATTTTGTTCTGTTCTTTTGTACTATTAAATTGGTTTGATTTTGAAAATTGAAATATTTAATTAAAAATTTTTATAGAGCTCAAATCTAAATTTCGCCATTTTAAAATTTTTAATTTTTAAATTGTGCCTTATAGATAAACAAGAGTTTAATTCGCAAAAATTCAAAGCAAAACTAAAAAATCATTCTTCTAAAATTTAAAAAAAAATTTTAAGTATTTTGTAAAAATACGTAAATAAACTAGACTTTCAAATAATATGAATATATTTAATGCAAAATTTTTCTATAATTTTTATCGAAAAAATAATGATCTACTTAAGAATTACTTATATAACTTTATAAATTAAATTGTCTCAAAACCGAGTTAAAAAATACCAAAAAAATTTAGCAAATTTTTATTAAATGAAATATTTTGAAATTCATTTTAATCTCGTCTCTGCCTTTAAAAAAATTATTTTCTTTTTCAATAAAATCTTATTTTTCTATAAGCTTACTAAACAGGTTATATTATATTTTTAATGTATTTTGTATTTTAAAAATGCAACTACCAAATACTTTTGAGAAGTTTAAAATCTAAAAGGGTTTTATCCATAGGGCTATGTACCGCACATAGTGACAAAGACATTTGATTGCGTTTTGGTTTTTTTCAAAGATAATTTGAAATAAATAATTAAAAATTGAACATATTTTTAAAAAAATTAGGTGAAACTCAACTAAAAGGCAAGACAAATTCATTTATCAAAGAATTAAAGTTAAAATATTTGCGTAATTTTTCTTTCTTAAACCTTAAAATTTCTTAGAATAAGCAAAAAAAATACTTCTTTTAGGCCTTGATTTTCTTGACAAGCTTCACTATAATTCATTTGAACAAATTGTAGCTTATTCTTCAACAATTGAATCATATCTTGTTGAGGCGAATTAAGTGAATCAAAATTTTTAGCTTCCTTTTCCTTTTTTTAAAAAAGGGGTTTTTATTATTCAATTAAAATCAAATAATTAAAAAAAAAATACTTTTAATTGTACAACTTCCTCTTGTAGAGATGTGATAAGGTTATTTAGTCGACCAATCTCATCTTCGTATAGTTGAAATATGGTTAAGTATCGGGCTTTGCGAATACTTGGCTCAGAAAATTCGGCCGAGCTGAGCAAGGAAGAATCGAAATTTTGAACTTGACCGATTAAATGTTTGGGCGGGTTAGTCTCATCTATTCTCACATGACATGTTGGACATTGATTATTTTTTTCCAACCATATATTTAAGCAAAATGAGCAAAAAACGTGCATATTAGAGCAAACACAAGGTTCTTTGACATTTTCAAAGCAAATTTGGCAATTAATTTGTACTGTTTGCATTGAACTTTGGGGCTTATGTTTTACATTTGAAGAGTTTTCTCTGCTGGTCATTGTTTTAAAATTTTTATCGAAGAATAATAATTAAATTTTAGTTCTAGTTTTTACAGTAACAAAAAAATATAGACTTTAGCTTATTAATTAAAATGGTCAATAGTATTTATTTGCCATAGTAACCGAAATAAAGATTTTTTTACTTTAAAATTTGTTTTTTTTTAGTAATTCTATAAAACAGACAGATTTCATTTATTGTATTCGATGTGTTGTCAAGTTTTAATAATTCCATAAAAAAACCATTCGTATTTAGAATTCTTTGATATAATTAATTTGCTTCTATTCTTTAAGTTTATTTTAAAAATGCCCATTGAGAATTTTAACCAACAGTTTTGAAATTTAAATTAGCTTGTGGGAAGACTCATTTAAAAGACATTAAATATTTAACAAGACATCTTTTTATAAATTAAATTTAGATAAAAGGGCTAGATTTTAAAATGAGAACAAATTATTTACTTTTGAATAATCTTCCTTTCAAGCTTTCAAAAACAATCGTAAACTTAAACTTAAATTTCAATTTTAATTCTATTTTTAAAACAAAACAAAATAGAATTATTTTAAATTTTGATTATTTAAATTTTGATTATTTAAATTTTTAAACAGGCTTAATTAAGATCTGTTTTGTTTATCTAAGGTTTCAAGCACTTAAAACCTTTGCAAGTCATTGAAATAATAATTGTTCAGAACAAATTCAGATTAATTCAATAAAAAATTTTTTTTCTAGGAATTTTGTAGAATGGATAGAATTTTTAATTTAAAAAAAAGATTATTTGTGGTCTAATAGAACCATTTATTTGAAAAAATAGTATTTAAAATAATATAATTTTTGAATGCAGATAAAGCAATTTCTCAAATCTCTTACAAAATTACTTTTTTTTCAGACTTTAATGCATGCATTCTTGTAACTTTTACAATAATATACACTTAAATGTTTATAATCGAAACAATTAATTAACAATCGTTAGATTTCGTTCAAAATTTTAATACAAAAATAAAACTCGTAAAAATACACAAAAAAAACCTTAATATGATAATATATATATGTATTTATATTTAGTACGTATATTGTGTATGTGTGTGTATATAGAAATATTTTTTAAAAATTTGTAAATTTAAAAATATGGTGTATTTGAAAACTTTAACAAATTTATGTTAAAGAAAAGAAAATTTATTTAAATTGAGAAATAAAACCGAAAATTCATTATTTTAAATCATTTTTGTGTAAGCGAAGATCATCTGGATGTCTGAATTCTGATGGTAAGCGATGGAAAAAAGCATGTTTTAACGCCTGAGTCAGAGTGATTCTAAATTATTTTTAAAAAAAAATTTAATTTAATTTCAATTAAAATTAAAAATTCTACTCTCAAATTATTTCACTACTTTTTAATGAAATTAATTTAAAAAAAATATATATTCAAATGAGTAAACAATTTATACAGAGGAGACAACAGGCATAGTTTTTTTACCTGAAATCCATTTAATAAAATTAAATTTACTTAAATTCAATAAATTTGTTTTCTATTTTAATCTCAAGTGTTTCATTATAGTAGATTAGAAAAAAAATAATTTTATAACCAGTTGATTGAGTCTTTTTTGCATTTATTTTTTAGAATTTTTATTCATATCAAAAAAATTTAATTTTTTTCACCTTTTTGTCAATCAACTTAATTAGCTTTAAATTTTTTAAAATCATATAATTAAATTAATTTTGAGAGTAAAATCTTTTATTTGACTTTTAAAATTTACTCAAATCGAGGACTAACCTTTTTTCTGGCTCGTAAATTAGCATCTGTTCAATCAAGTCAATTAAATCGCGATGATCGTCTTCATCACTTAGCATGTATTTCTTTTAAAAATAAATTTTCAAAATAATTTTTTTTTCTAAAACAAAGTTTTACCCTCAAAAATTTACAATTTTCTTTCACATATCTACCGGCTGAACTACGCTCGTCCCAGTCTAATTTGCCTCGTCGGAAATATTTTGTCTTTCTAAAAATAGATTTGAAAAGTTTAGTTCAGTTAAAAATAATATATCATGAAAACAAAACCTTGTCCTTTTAGCCATACTCTTCGGAATAGGACCAAGTATACGTTCCATCATTGCAAGATGTTCGATATTATCATGTGTCTAATAAAATGAAAAATAAACATTTCTGGTTTTTTAGATGTTCATTTTTACTTGAAAAAGAGTGAAACCAAGATAGAGCTCGAACAAAATGCATCCAATACTCCATACATCGCATGGTTGGGACCAGCCTAGTTCCAGAATCACTTCTGGTGCTCTGTAGTGCCGGGTTGAAACAATTGTCGAGTGATGCTCCCAGTCAAATGTTGCTGAACCAAAGTCAATTACTCTTATTTCTGTTTGCTTTACCAATCGTTCATCTCGTTTCTGTAATATTTTTTATAAAAAAAATATTCTAATATTTTATGAGTAAAATTGTGGTGATGAAGTTGATTTCGTGTTTTAGAAACAAATAACACGAATTTCTTTTTATTAAATAAAAATTTTTGTGCAAACTTTTCGGGAATTATAGATGACATCATAATCTGAGTCGACAAAAAGTATATTTTCTGGCTTCAAATCTGTGTGCGTCAATTGATTGTCATGCATAACTAAAAATTAAATTGAAATTTGAAAAAAATTAATTTTTTTAATTAGTTTTTATATCTTTTTATCAATTAAAAAACAAAATCAAAAATAGTAATCTTTTCATTATTTAAAGGCTGAATATAAATAATCAATTTTATTTGAATTGTTAAAATTTTGTGAATTGAATTTTATTTGTTTTTAGGATTTTTAATTTTTAAAGCGAAACAACATCTTTATCTCTTTTATTTGAATAAAAAAAATTTTAGATTTATATAAATACCATATTTAAATAAAATTTTCAATCATGTATGATCCATTTTTTGGATATGATTGCTAGGAAAAACTTTTTTTTGACCCTATTCTATCTTAGCGAATAATGGGGAGGCGCTTATCTCCTTTTCAAGTACCTTTTTGAGGAACAGCTCCGATCTGACACAGAGGCTACTGCATTCAGTTGATCATCTACACTGCAAATTTTACCCAGTCGAAACCGGTCTCCCCATTTTTTGATGAAAGCGGTTTAAACATGTGCCCCGTATTGCAGAGATATTTTGAAGATTTTTCCACCCTCAGCGGTTTTTGACTAACCGCTCGGCTATACGGGCTAGGAAAAATAGTATGCAACATAAATCTTGCAGGATTTTCCAATTTGAAAATTAAGTTCACATTAAATATTTATTATTATTTATTTTGACCATATCAGGAAATAAAATATTAACTAATAAAAGATCTAATTTTAATTTTTTTAAATAAAAATATCGAGTTTTGTGTATGAATGAACCAGACTAGATTGCATATTTAATAAAGACTAAAGAAAAAAATTTTTTTTTCCAGGAAAGAAAGCTAAAATAGCTTTAAGCTTGTTTAACAGGTCTACTGTTCTAGCTTATTATTATCATTATTAAAAGAATTTTTACTTGATTAATGTTGGAGAGCATTTTTATCAGCTAATTTACCATCAGAATTGATTCAATAAAGTTTAAGCCTGTTCCAAAAATGATCATATTAATATTAACTTAATGAAGAATAAATGTCAATTTTTTATAATTTATAGCTTAAAACTAGATCTTTTGTAGAAAAAAATATAAAATTTGATAAAGCTCGAACTAATTTTTTTGGCTTAATTTAAAAAACATTCTTATATTGATAAAAGAATTTTTTAAACTTACATTTTACACCTATACATAGTTGATATATGATATGTCTGACTTGGTCAATCGGATACGGTATATAATTATTCTCTTTCTAAAAATCAAATATTTGAAAAAATAGATAAATAATTTAGTTTAATTTACCAGAAAGTCAAAAACACTGAGGCCAAGAAGAGAGAATGCTATACACATGTGTCCATAATAGTTGAACCAGTCAATTATTTGAACACAAAGGCTTAAAATATGATAAGTTTTAAAATATAATTATAAATTTTGATTTTAAGTTTAAAAAATAAATTATTTTTAATTAAATAAAATTTTATTTCTTTAAAATGTTATTAAGCTTTTATAAAAACCTATATTTCAGATTTTTTTAAAAACATTTCTATTATTAATTTTTACATGATAATAATATTTTGGTTTCTGTTTTAATTATGTTTTAGTTTATTAACTTTTTTTTTTTAATTTTTAGAAGCCTTTGAGTAGTTAAAAATTTGCTCCTTTTATTAGTGTATAAACAGAATAATTTAAATTGCAAATAAAAATAAGAGCTCGCACTTTCTCAATTTAAAAGAAAGCTTTTGTTTTAATTGTTTTCATCAAATTTATTAGATAATTTTGAAAAAGTGAATTTTTAAATTGAGTTTTTTTTTAATTTTTTTCTACATACTATTTTTCCTCTGGGTCCTTTTCTTTAATCTTCTTAAGAACATTGATTTCAAGTTTGGCAGCTTCTCTATATTTATCAACATTTTTTATAATTTTAATTGCAATTCTATGCTTTTCATTCGGGCTTAGAAATTAAAAAAAAATTAAAATAATTTTAGTTTAAATAATCTCATAAAATTGTACTCTTTCAAATCTTTGACTTCGACTACTTTACCAAAAGTTCCTTCACCCAAAGTTTTTTTTATTTTATCTAGAATAAAGTTTAGAAGCCAGTAGCATTAAATTAGGAATAATTTAGCTACATCTTGATTGTAGAGTATCACCAGGTACGTAGATCAAATGACCATCATCATCATCGCGAATATTCACATGTCCGGAATCACTTCGTTCCTTTATTCAACAATTTTATTAGTTTGAATTATTTTTCTGTCATATTTTACTTTAGTTTCTAGGCTTTGCAAGTTGGAAAGCCGGCTTTTAGTTTTGCTTGAGCGCTTTCTAGATTTTCGCTTTTGTCTTGACGAGTCGGATGAGTCAGATTTTCTGTGATAGGATTTTTTTTTCATTCTTCTCCTAATAATTTTGTTGAATATAAAAATAAAACTATTCAAAACACACTAGTACCTGTTTCTTGATCTACTTCGGTAGTATTTGCTCTGCCGATCTCTTCGTCTTCTGCTACGCGTTGGTGTTCTTGAGCGTTCACTTCGAGACCTTGAGTGTCTTTTGTGATAATTATCAACAGAGCGGTTTTGGCTTGATGAAGATGATCGTTTTTTTCTGTAGTAACGTTGGTACCTTCGGCTAGAATGGGAATATTTACTAGAAGACCTGTCCCGACTAGTTGTTGAAACTTCGGAACAAGATGAACGATTATGTCTTCTTGGCATCTTATCAATGAAATTTTATGACAGATTTACTAAAATTGAATCTGTTTAAGTGGCATGATATTAAAATAAAGTAAATAATGTGAGGTATTCTTTAATTTACGTTGATTTTTGTTTATTTATTTATTTGATTATTAATATTATTATCAAATTTTTAAATTCAGTCCGATAGATGTTTTAAAATACCTAAAAAAAATTAGAATAAAATAATTATGCGTTTTTACATATTTTTTTAAAGTAGATTTTATGTTTTTAAGCTCTGCTAATAAAATGCAATATTTATGGTGAAAAAAAAGCATGTTAATACATGATTAAAATTCAAAATCAAACCTAAATTAACTTTTGTTTGGAAATTTAGCCAATATATATTAACATTTAATTGATTAGCTTATTTCTCAAGCAGATTAATTTAGATATAAAGATTGAAAAAATATTATTAAAAGATTAAATACCAATCACTGATATTTAAATATAAAAATGCATAATATGACAATCTTGTGTTGTTTTTTTTGGTAAACAAATTTTGAATGCAATCTCTAAAAAAATTTTTAAAAATTAGTGGATTACTTATTATAAAACAATATTTAAATCATTTTAATTTATAGAAAAAAGAATTTAACTGTAATTTAAATAATTTTTAAAACTTCTATAATCACTTACACTTACTATTATTTCAAAATAAAATTTAATTGAATAATTATTGAATAAATTAAAGAGAAAAAAATTAAGTTTATTTGTTTCGTTATGTATAAGATCAGTTGATGTAATATGTCTTAATACTAGAAATATATTTGTACATCAAAACTAGTTACCAAAAAACAATTCAATTTTCCATCATAATCAGTGAGTTCCAACAAAAATAAAAAAAGTGAGCATTGAAAAAAAATTAAAAATTGTAATTCTATCAAAAAATAGATATTTTATCTTCACTGATTCATGTTGTAGTTCAATTGTTTCCACTCTAAGCTCTTCGATTATTGAAGAATTGTTTCAGCCAATACTTTCTTTTAAAACTCAAAGGTCGGAAGGATATTATAATAATTATTTAATTTTTAATAAGAAAAATTTTATATTCATTGAAAAAAAATCAAAAAAACGGCCTATGAGTGGTGTTAAGTAAATATGGTTTTCTTAATTTAATTAAAAAACAATTTCTCGTTTCCCTTTTAATTCTATGAAAAAGTTCTAAATTTTTATTTCTTGAAGTAAAATAAATTTCTTTAATTTTTTTATTTAATTTTTATTTAAAAACCATTAGGGTAATTTTACTTTAAAAATGAAATAATTAGATAACTAAACCGTAATAGTAAGCGTAAAATCTTTATTTTTAAGGTTGAATAATTCATATTCATTTTAAAAAATGTTAAATTTTACTTATCTTATTAAGCTTATTTTAATAATTTAATATATATTTTTAGATTTATAACTTAGTAATTTCGGCAAAATGTAAATAATTTTAGATTTTCTACATTGTCATATTTTTTTTATTTTTTGAGCCATTTATTTTAAAATTTGGAATCTCAAAAAAAAATTCATAAATCACAATTTTTAAATAAGAAACACGTTCGTCCCTAACAAAATTGATTTTTATCATTTAGATTAATTTAAAAATTCTTTTTTTTTACAATCAAAGTTTTAAATTTTGAGTTATAAAATGTATTATCGTTGCCATATATGGAATTTTCCAAAAAATTATAATAGCAAAAATCCTCAATTATGTTTATATTAATAATCATGGGCAATAGATATTATCAAGAAGTATTTTCATTTCATTTGATTGCTAATAATATTTGTTATTTGTTTGTTATTTTTGATTACTTAATATATTTTTACAAGTTAATTAAATGAGTTTTGTTAATTAAAAACAAAGAATATCAGCAAAAGTTATTTGTAAATTAAAAAATTTCCAAAAATAATTTTTAACAAAAACTTTTAAAAAAAATATATTTTAGCATGAATTAATTCCTTTATTTAAGAATAAATTAAATATATTTCAGTAAAAATTATATTTTTTTTTAAATAAAAAATGGTTTAAAGTATCCTTATAGTGATCAATTGCTCAATTATTCAATAGAAATGAAATGGAAAGTTTTTTTTCAAAAAAATTTAAATTATCAAAAAATATCTAAAAAATATGTGTTAGATAAAATTCACTTTAGCATTCGAGAACTTAATTCAAGAGTTGATTTTGCATACAAATTTTTTTTCATTTAAATCATTTGAATAAATATAATATAGTGATAATTAATGACCTGATTAAAATATGTATTTGTACTCTAAAATTGCTAACTTTTAAAATAGTTTATTCAATTAGATGATATAGAAACTATTCAATTCAAGCCTATTATTTAAGTATCATTAGATAACAGAATTTAAACAAAGAAAAAATTTGTTTACGAAATGTAATATTAAAAGAACTTTTAAATTCTTGATAAATTTATTAAACAATCTGATAGCTAAATTAAAACTTCAAATGCTTTTAAGGGGTAATTGATTTTGGTTCATATTTTTAAAACAGTCTTTAAGATTTTTTTTTAAACTATTCAAAATTTTAAATAAATAAAATAGTTAACAATGGAATTGTTTTAATTTCTCTTAAATTTTTTTTAGAGATAAAATTTGGTATTCAAAATTTTATTCTGACAGCTTTAAGGCACAAATATGAATATAATTAATGGTTGAAATTTTAATAATTTTTTTCTATTAAGAGAAAGTTAATTGTTAAGAGTCATTCTAAGACTATTAATAATTTATAATCAGATTTTTATTAAGTGATAATCAAAGTAATGGCTTGGATTTCTGACATCTTTCTGGTACATTATCAGCTGCTGCTAAGTTCCTACGCAAAAATTATAAAATATAAAAAAGCAATAAGATCGAACATAAATTTTAATATTGAATTGATTGGTTATGTAACAATGAATAGAACAATAATTTTAAAGCAGCGTTTTATTTCAAAATTAAACTATTAAAATGAGCTTAATCAATTTGAAGTATTACAGCTCGTATTTAAAGAACATTAAAAACATTCAAGACATCGCTTAAAAGCCTAATACAATGTAATTAAGCTGCACAATTAGCCAAATCGGTCTAAAACAAGTTACATAACCAAATTGGAAAATATTGCTTATAACGCAAATTATGAAATTCATATTTAATCAATAGGAAAATTTCAAAATTTCCACAATCATAATCTAAAGAATAAAATTTTAACCTTTTTTTTTTCTCTCTAATCTAAACTATTCAAAATAGGAGTTATCCCTCAACTAAAATAACTTTAAATTATGATTAGCGCTAGAGTTATGATAATTGTGGCCAAATATTTTGTATTGTCTTAATGCTGAAAATAAATTATCTTATCGGTGAATCATTATTCGACTCACAAATCAAAATTCTATTGGCCTGAGATCTACACTCATCGAATAGGTTAGATTGATGTTCAGATTTACTTAATAAATAATTCCAAAATTTACTTGATTATAATTTTTTCTTCTTACCTAAAACATATTTTTTGCATTTAAACAATTTCATTCAAAAAGAAGCCCTCTATTTTTTCAATGCTCGATTAGTGTGAGCTTCTATTTTAGCCTATGTGTGTTTTTATCATTAGTATTCCATAGGAGTTTAAGATAATTTGATTTGATTTTGTTTTGTATTTATTTTTTTTTCTTTAGATGTTATTTTCTTTCGAAACATAGAAATGAGTTCTATGTAGATGAATAAATAAATTTTTTTTTAAAACAAATTCTAATAAATTCTATTAAACAACTCTTTGATGTAATTAAACATAATGTCTAAGTACAAGCCATCAGCTAGCTCGGCATCATCGTCGTCATCGTCCAATCAGCCCATATGGACGACTCTGACCACGCCGAGTCAGATAGCGCGAAAGTACGCTAGCATAGCGCCCATCTGGTGCCACATATCTCGGCCCAGACAGCTGAAGAAAAAATTCGCCTCCACTTTTCACCAGGCCCAAAACTTGTTATCGCGCACTCACTCAAAAGAAAACTCGGTCAACTCGAAATCAAACGAACTTGATGATGATACTGACGAGCTCACGTCTGCAAACACATATAAAAATTCGCTCACAGGCGGTGCCGATCTTGGCACGTCATCCAATTATTCATTTAAAAAGCGAGACTCGTCGCTCGACTATAAATCGAGCAGAAAGAACGAGGTCAAAAGCGATCAGTTTGTGCCCTCGTCCAGCTCTTATGTGTCTTCGTACACTACTAATCCGATCTCGAATGCCAGATGGACCTCCAAGCCAATCAACGCCTATAAAGAATCGTACGACAACAGCTCAGTGCTTGAGGACAATCAAATATCAAATGCTGAAGTTCCTACTGCCCGTAGACCAAACAAATACATTAGTTCTAAATATGGGCAGCAAGGATCCTCAGGCTCCAAAACAGAGCGCATCATTAGCAAATCGTCTAAAAGCAGCCCAAATCTGGTCTCCAAGGACAAAGATTACGAGAGTTTTTATACAGATAGATATGAGCCCAAATGGACAAATAGCTCATACAACAATTATGTTAACCACGGACACAGCCAGTACCATTCCAATCCCTCATACACTAATTACGGCTATAATAGCTATTCAAATTATTCGAATAACGACAACTACAATCACTATAATTCGAATAGAGAAGATAAATGGAATGAATTGGATTCGATGTTGGGCGCTCAGTCGGCCTTGCTCAGTCGTCTAGAGTCCGATTTTGTGGCCAATCGAAATAAGCTTAAAACAAATTCAAATTTAAACACAATGGGCTCTTCTTCGACTATAAACTCTACAGGTAGCCAGTATAAAACACCCTCTTATAGCAGCAAATACTCGGGCACTAGTGGCAATCTAAGCTCCAAGTCTCACAATAATATGTCTACTATAAGCAATGAAAATGAGAGCATTAGTAGCTATGTGCCAAGTAGGTATCGAACGCCGACTAAAAAAGCATCTGGCTCTACTACGTCCAAATATACGGCCAAATTAGATGACATTGAGCTAGAAAGTCAGAAAAAAGCGGCCAAAAAACCAACAAGTTTCATAAGCACAGCCAAAACTGAGCCTCTAATAGACTTGATTAAAAGCCTAGACATAGTAGAGGAGAAAAAATCCGATGATACTGAAGATAAACTGCTGGGTATTGAGAAAACTCTTGATGAGTCAATAAACAAAGTTTTGAGTGAATCGATGGCAGAAAATTTCGCCAATTTGGCCGGCCTAGCTGCATCTGCTACGACTACTGGACTTGCAAATCAATCACCATCAGTGCCCAATACTCCCAATCAAGTTAATAATCATGATTTTGTAGACGATTTTATAAATGATTATATTAATAGCACTTTGTTGAAAAGTGATACTAATACTGATATATCATCATCTGCCAACAATGCAGTAAATAATTTAGTTAATAATTCAGTGAATAATGGAGTAAATAATGCAGTTAGTGTTTGTAATGGAGTTGCTAGTGCAAATTCTAATGAAAATAGCACAGTAATTGAGAGTAACGGGTCGATGAATAGTTTGAGTTTGAAAAATGAAGCTACTGATAATTTGGGTAGCTTGGTTAGTGTACACGAAACACCCAGCTGGTTTGTATCCGCTTGAAGAATTATTTTTCTCAAGTGCTTGAGTGATTTGTGCATGGATTTGATTTAAACAAACAGCTACATTTTTAACATTGGTTTGTGTTGAGTTTATTAATGATTTAGTTTATCTTTTATTTTAGATTTAACTTTTGAGCTAAAGTAATGTTTATTTGTTAATTTAGGCTATTAACTCGAACCAAGAATTATTATATACCGAAAACAAGTAAAAAACAAGTTGAAAAAACAATTGATGAACCTGAAATTCAAGTAAAACCTAAATTAGGTAAGTCAATATTTTTTTCTATAAGCTAATTTTAATTTTAATTGTAAATTCTTACAATAACAATACTTTTTTAAATCTTAAAATAACAAAATTTGATTACTTTCCTTTACGTTCACTTATAAACTTATTTATGATTTAATAAATCTGATCTTAAATGAAAATTATTGTAATGACTGTTTCTAGCACAAAAAAATATAATAAAAAAAATCTGCATCATTTCAAAAATTAATCTAAATTAATTTTTTTTAGAATGGTTTTTTATCTTAAAATTCTAGAAATAAAATATAGCTTTAAAATATGTCTTGGACAATTATGAAGAAGCTGAATAATGGAACAAAAACCAAAAACAAAGATTTTAAATTACAAAAACTTTTTTTCTAATGGTCCAAAAACTGTCCTGCAAAATGTATCAACTGATACAACTATACATCAACTAAATATATCAACTATACAAACCTTGTATCAGTTGATACATTTTGCAGGACAGTTTTTGGACCATTAGAAAAAAAGTTTTTTTAATTTAAAATCTTTGTTTTTGGTTTTTGTTCCAATATTCACAATGCCTTAAAATGAACGAAAGTGATCAAATGATCAAACTGATAAGAATTCTGTATCTTCTTTAGAATTTCAAGAAGAATTGAATGTATTAACAAGGTCAAAAGTTTAATTGAAAATCTGCCAAGTCATCATGTCTCTAAATTAACTTTTAATCTGGAAGTTTCAAATAAAAGGCTTTAATATATAACTGAAAAACATGTATAAATAACATCATTCTTCTTTCTATCAAAATTAAATGTTACCGTAAACCCTTGCAATATTAGTATGGGATAACTTTTGATTCTTAGGTTTTAGTCCACCTATAAGTGACGATTTATTCCATGTTAAAATCGGCCCCTTTGGGATGCTTGCATAAATATTCAGATTTCATGATTTGACGCGGTTTTAAAATTTAAAAAACCTGTAAAATAACGCGCTTATGATCGCTTATGCATGCACTAAAACCTAAAAATCAAAAGTTATTCCATGCATGATATCGCATGGGTTTGTGGTATTTAATAAAAAAAATACAGGTTTTTTATACATGATTGTTTAATGGACATTAACTTCAATTATTTCATATTATATTTCATTAATTCATTCAATTAATTTCAATCAAATAAAAATGAATAAAAGCGGGATTGTTTCTTGCACTGAAATTTATTAAGTATAATATTATAATATTATTTCAAAATTAGGTGATGTTAAAAAAAAAATTTATTTAAATTAAAAGAGAAATATTTTGATAAATTTTGTAAACTTGTTTATTTTTTTTTAATTTAATTAAATATTTTTCAACGTTCTTATTTTTGAATAAACAATTCGATTAAAATGAAGCAATCAAGTGAATATCTAAGAGGCAGTCAAACCTCTATAACAGAATGAATCTTATTTGGGCTTGACGGCTTCTAAAATTGATTTAGGAATTTTGTCAGTTTCACCAAAATTTTAATCCGACAATTTTAGAAACTGAGAGGTATAAAGCGCTTAGTTGTTAAATAAATATTTGTGAATTTTAAACATTTAAAAAAATATTATCATAGAAATAAAAAACAGTCTTGATGTCATTAGCCTTTTGGTTAGAAAATTTAAATACTAGGTTAAAACAACAACTTAAAAAAATATATGTGAATTGAATTTTATTTTCTTATTACATTAAGATAAAAATGCCCTATTTTTTAAAAAAAATTTTGCCCTTTATATTAATAATTTAATTCAAAAGAATTTTTTATTCTATAAAATATCAGATATTTTTTCTAGATTGCTAAATTCCATTAGAAAAGCATTGTTTGATCAAAAATTTGACATTTGATTGTAATTCAAATTTAAAATATTTTTCTCTGAAATTAAATTTTACTTTGTGCCATTAATCGAAAAAAATAAAATAAAATTTTGAATTGAGTTAACTTTTTTGAAAAATAAATAAAATAATTTTTATTTCTTCCTTGAAAATTTTTTTATTTTGATAGAAAATCTTAAAATTTTCATCAAATTAACACTTAAAAAAATTGCTATTTTAAAGTTTATTAAAATATTAAAAATCTTTATATCCTAGATAGAATAAAATTTTTAAAAAAAAAAATTTAGATATTGAAGAAACTGCTTCAACAAAAGAAAAATGTCATGATCCGAGAACCTTTCTGTTAAGCAATATATTTGATTGTGATTCAAATGATAATCTAAAATCTTCAAGATCAAGGGTATTTAATAAAAACATGATATCTTTAATAGTTTTTAAAACAAATTTTTTAAAAGGGTGACAAAGTATTATTGAGTCGTTTGAAAATTCAAGATGATGATGATGGTCATCTTATTTATGTTCCTGGTGATGTGCTCAAAAATCGATGTAAGCTTATTGAAAACATTAAAAATAAAAGCAATTGATTATTTCTTCAGACAAAATTAAACGAACATTGGGAGAAGGCACTTTTGGAAAAGTAGTTGAAGTCAAAGATTCTTTTGAGTAATAGTTTTTATTAATATGATTTCTTTAACATTTAAAAAACAAAAATTTAGCGATAGAATGAAAATTGCATTGAAAATAATTAAGAATGTAGATAAATATCGTGAAGCAGCTAAACTGGAAATTAACGTCTTGAAGACTATTAAAGACAGAGACCCGATTGGAAAATAGTAAATATATTTTTTTTAATCAAAAAGTAAAATCCATAACCACATTATAATTTTAAAGCCTATGCGTTCACATTCTTGACTGGTTCGATTTTCACGGTCATATTTGTATTGCATTTGAAATGCTTGGACTAAGCGTTTTTGACTTTTTGGTATGATTTTTAAAGAATCTAAAGACTTGATTTTATTTTTTTCAAAAATTCTAATAAAAAAAAATTTTTAATTTTTTCATTATTTTTTAGAAAGAAAACAATTATGTTCCTTATCCGATCCATCAAGTTAGACATTTAATTTATCAACTTTGCATAGCAGTTAAATGTAAGAATTGCTTTGTTTATTAAGAAAAATAAAATAAGTTTAATTTTATAGTCTTACACCACAATGAATTAACGCATACCGATTTGAAACCGGAAAATATTCTTTTTGTTAATTCCGATTATGACATTGTTTATAATGTTCGAAAAGTAAGATAAAAGATCATTTTTTAAGACAGCACTTTATTTTGGTTTAAAGAAAAGAGACGAAAGAGTGGTGAAAAATACTCATATTAGAGTTATTGATTTTGGTTCAGCGACTTTCGATTGGGAGCATCATTCAACTGTAGTTTCTACGCGGCATTATAGAGCACCAGAAGTGATACTTGAGCTAGGTTGGTCCCAGCCTTGTGACGTCTGGAGCATAGGATGCATTCTTTTCGAACTCTATCTCGGATTTACCCTTTTTCAGGTAATCTAACTAAATTAAAAAAAAAGTGAGAAATTTGTTTTCCAAAAAATCAGAGGTTAATCACTAAGACTTTAATTAAAATTTTTTTGTCCTGATCCATTTCACAACCAAGTCAAAAACCAAAACATGTGTTTGATCAAATTTTAATTAGGTCCAAGGCTCTATGGAAAATAAAATATTATCAATGAAAATTCTCAAAATAATTAAAAAATATTAAACTATTTTTATTAAATTTTATTTAATATTTAGAAAATATTTTCAAATGAAACCTTTTTTAGAAAGACTAAAACAAAAAATTTTATTTATTCTAGAACTCAAATTCGAACCGATAGTGAACTGATTTTTAAAATTTTAAATATTTTTTTAGACTCATGACAACATGGAACATTTGGCAATGATGGAACGAATACTGGGTCCGATACCGTATCGTATGGCCAAAAGAACAAGGTAGCTATTTTATTTTTTTTTTAAATCTTTTTAACTATTCGTTTTTAGAAAAACAAAGTATTTCTATAGAGGAAGACTTGACTGGGACGAGAGAAGTAGTGCAGGTCGATATGTCCGAGAAAACTGCAAACCATTAAGAGTAAAATTTGATTTTTTTTTCGCTTCATTTAAGCAAAAATATCAAGCTAAGTTAATCTTCTTAATGAATCGGATTATTCTTATCACTTCAAAATCACATAGCGAAAAACTAAAACAAAAATAGAATTAATAAAAATTAAAATTTTTGTGTCTGACAAAGCTTCATTAGATTTTCATTCTTCTATCTGTTAATTAATTTAATTATTTTTAAATAGCGATATATGCTGAGCGACGAAGATGAACACAAACATTTAATCGATTTGATCGAAAATATGCTTGAGTATGATCCGGATAAAAGGTGAATAGATTTATTTTGACGGATTTCATTTAATAGAAAATTCATTTTTTTTATCTTAATTTAGAATAACTCTAGACAAAGCACTGGAGCACGAATTTTTTGATCGATTGCCAATTCATTTGAAACACGAAGACGACCCTAAACTGAAAACGCGATCTATAACACCATAATTCATTTATACAAATTTATTTTATTAAATTTTTTTTTAATTGCTAGTTTTTTGTAAATTTAAAATAAATTTTTTCTAAAATACAATTAAAATTCTCTGACATGATTGTCTTTTTTAATTCTGGGCGTAGCTAGTTTAGTTAAACGTTCAGAAGCAGTGGCGCTTTTTGCCCCTTTGGATATTTCTCTTTGTACTGGATAAGCAAATTGATAGCCATCGTAATCAAACTTTGGTCTGGCCAGGCTAGTAATGTGATCAGAACACTGGGCCCGCAACGCAGACTTGTTGAATACGCAGCTATTTGTTGGATCGTAAGCTAGTCGGGAAAATTCTGAAATAAATTTTTTATAAAAATTGATTTTATCAATGATTAAAATGCCACTCGGCTAATGTGCAACTTAACCGATAACAATTTTTTGCCTTGAGTGCTTAACTCAAGCATAGCATAGCAATTAATTTATATTTTTAATTTTAATTTTTAGCCGCCATATCTCCAAGAAATATTCTGTGTCAAGTGTTCTTTTTTTTTATTGAGTATTTAGAAACAAATTACCCGTTTTAACGTGACTTTCTTTTCTGATTCGCGGCAATGATAGACTCATTAGCCGGCTGGTTGTTTCAAATTTTAATGCGCCTAATGGTACTAAAGTGTATGATGACCTAGGTTGATGTTCGCATCGATTCAATTTCGGCTGCGATAACGACTGTAATCTGGTCGATGCAATGTTTATCATTCTTAATCAACTAATTAGAATTCTAGCTTTATTGTTCTAAAGATTTTATGCAGAAAATCTGTTAAGGTTTTTTTTTCGAACCTAAAACAATCTAGTGCCATAGCAACAGACTGTATATTTCTAGTTTTGAAATGTAATTAATTCAGTATTTTTTTAAGGCTTTGAAAAGTTTAATTTCGAAATCAACTCGTATTTCAAGAATTTAATTAATTAAAGAGAAAGAGGACTAAAAAATTTCTCAAATTCAATAATACTTTTGTTGATCGATCTATTGGTCCTATTGTTAAAATTATTGTATTTTATTGAAATATAAAATAAAATAATTAAAAATTTTAAAACAAATTTGCTCGGTTTTGATTACCCGAAAGCGGTTGGTTATTAGAATTTAATTGGACTCGTAGATATTCCAAGTAATTATTAGTGTTCCAGGTCGAGCGATTGTTTGTAATCAATAAATATAAGTACATGGTGTGGAATTTATAAAGCAAAAACCTCGGCACTCAATATTTTATTTTACGGGTTTTCTGAATACCTTCATTACAGTTCATTAATTAAATTAAGATATTTTGGAGCACAAGTGACACAATTCCGTGTCTAAAGGCGATCGTAGAAAAATATTTGAGTTTTTCTACTGATTCCGAAACTGGAACATTTTAAAATTTTAATCATATTTTTTTATTTAAAAAAAAAATTTAGTTCAATTTTATTTTATTTTAAGTAGTCGAATTGTATGAATAAAAAGTATGCTCTCCAAACAGACTAAGTATATAGTTCCTTATGGATGGCCTTTAATCCAATTTTTATTTTTCTAACCTTATGCTTTAGTCTTATATAGGCTTAAACTATTTACCTACATCTATATAAAATTAAGATCATTTGCCTAGTAAAGAAAACATTTTTAAAAGCTTTTTTTTAAATTTATACCAATATAAAAACTCAATTATGGCTCGATTAGTTCAGTCATTAGTATCAAATTTTAAACTTTGGCCAAGATATAACTTGAGCAAACAATCTGGTACAGACTAAAGGAACTTAAATTTGTGTATCATAAACCAAATGTATTACAATAAGAAATTTTGATAAGATAAATTAGATTTTAATTTATTGCTAAGATAAAAGCTTACAATATAAAAACTTAGTTGTAATTAGTCTTTAAATGAAGAAAAAATTTTTTTTAGCTTTTTTGCTTTTTAGAAAAAATGGACTTTTCTAATGATATGATTAGAATTTTTTTATCTATTTTAAAAAAAAATTAAAGCTATAGCAATAAAATGATTTATTTAAAAATGCAATGCAGGATATGATATTTTTTTAATTTTTCAAATTCTATTTTCGTAGATATTTTTAAATTGAATTTTTTTTATCTAAATAAAAAGATTATAAAGAATTTCTATTTGTTTTTTTTTATTCAAAGATAAATTTTATTATTTAAAAAAATAGGAGAACAAGCTTAATTTTATCAACACAAAGATAAATTACTAAGCAAGTAGAATGTTAAAGCGCTCGAAGTAATGTGAGCATGCAGAGCAATTAGCGGTATTTTAAAATGTGGTCAAGAGTCAATTGACGCTTATTGATCACTTATCGCCCTGTTTTTTGTTTCTTAATTCGACTATTTTAAGAAATTTTAATTTACATTTAAACTAGAGGGCATTTATTCATAAACAAAGCGTTGTGGTTTCCAAGAGATCATCTAAAAATAATGCTAATAATTTAAATTAGCTCGTTGAGTTTTGCTAAGGTTTGTTTATATTGTGATTTGAATAGCCAAGTCAATAACTCGATTTACATTTTATAAAATAATAAAGAAAAAAAGTAGGCTTTCGAAATCATACAATTTAGGTAATGTAATTAAAAATTTATGCCGATTGACACCGTTTCGAATTCAGTTTTGACTGATGAATCAAATAAAGGACTTAATAAATATTGGAATTAAAATTGCTCTTTAGAGTTTATTTTTCTTCAATTCTAGACCCTGTGTCCAGTGTTTTATATGTATATATATATATATATATTTTTTTTTTTATACTTAGAATATTCAAAATTTAAGATTAATTAATGTTTTATTTTAGAAAATTATATAGCTTAATTTTTTCGTTCAAATATTTGATGAGTATAATATTTGAATCAGCAATCCGATGCTTAAACATTTGATTAAGTCAGACTTTTTTTAGAAGAAAAAAAAGCCAAACCTGGATCGCAAACAGCGAAAAAAATATTTTTTAAAGTTTCAATTTAAATGTAAGTATTTATTTTTTGTATTAACTAGTTTGGTTAAATATTTGCCGACTACATACAAGCATGGTGGTCGGTCACGACAAAATTTTAGAACAATTTTTAAGCTCGCTTTTTTAAATTACTTCGAAATTTTTTATCTGTTTGCCATTTTGATTATCTAAACGCTTGATTGGCACAGTCAGTTTCAATCAAGCGAAAACAATGAAAATAATCATTTATAAGACAATAAAATAGTCATTATTCAATTTTGAACTTGGTTTTTTTATTTTCTAGTCAGTTAATTTCACTGTCCGGTAAATAACGGACTTTCAATCTTCATGTTTGATTTAATTCAATAGAAAATTGCTTGATTTAATATGTGTGTTTTTGCCTGTAGGAATTTCCGTTTCAATGGCTTGAATTTTTCAACCTATTAAGGTTTCTTATCAGGCCAAGTCACGTATTCTTGTTTGCTACGAGTCTAATAAAATTTTCATGTTTGATCAAAAGATGCGTCGATAAATTTAAACCACATTTATTGACTTTAGATTCTCTCACAGGTCCTTCTATTAACCTAGGTCCATAATTACCAAAACCTTGTCCACATCATAGCGAAATAGTTTTGAAGACTTCTGCAGTTTTATTAAAGTGATAAAAAAAAAATTTTTTGTTCAAATTTCTATTTTATTATGAAATAAAAGAATGAGAATTATTTTGGTTTAGTTTATTAATTTAGTATTAATGTGAGCCTTTATTCAAAGCGTGTTATTGATTATTGAAAAGGAAAATTTAGCTAGTTAGAAAATGGACTGTATGAATAATTGCACAAATCAAGCGATAGCTTAATTGGACGCGGCGGATCTCTAGTCAAAAATTAGATTTCTAATTCTAATTATTTTAATTAATGATAAGAACACAAACAAAGACAGGTGTTGTGGTAGTTATGCTCTTGCTGTTTGTAGCCTTCTAAATCAATGATGAATAGATTTTATGCTCTTGTGTTCTTTATTAATATCTTAGGCTATCTCAAGTGGCCTTAACATGGGTTCGAATTCTAATTAATATCGATAAATAAATCGATATCGTATTCCTATAGCTACTGCTATAAACAAATAAGAGTTGAGGTGAACATGAATTATCGATTTTTCGTATTTTGTTTACTCGTTCTATTGTTGTTGTCGTGAGTTGGGTACATTTTTCTAAATTGTCCCGTGTTTTAGTAGTCAAAACAAATTTTTCGTACTCTTTTGTTCTCATTTTAGAATTAAGACAGTGATAGCTTGCACCATACTAGCGCAATTGAAAAAGTCAAATTAAAATTTATTCAAAAAAAAAAAAAAATTTTAAAGTTTCACTTAGATAATTAAAAATTGTTTTTTTTATTTTGAATGTTTAGAATTTTTTAAAATTTTTTTCCTATTCGATTTAAGATAATGATCAATGCCATCAAATGAGAGCATTAAAGATTACAATGTGTTTGAGCAGCTTGGCCAGGGCGGCTTTGCGCAAGTCTACCGAGCGCAAGTCAAGTCGTCCGGCAAAGAGGTTGCCATCAAGATGATAGACAAGAAGACAATGAAGGCCTCGCGCATGACCCAACGAGTCGAACACGAGGTCAAAATCCACTATCAACTAAAGCACCCATCCATACTCGAGCTGTACACATTTTTCGAAGATAAAAACTACGTCTATTTAGTACTCGAGCTGTGTCACAATGGCGAAATGCAGCAATACTTGAAAGGTCGTCCACGACCCAATCTCGACGAGGACGAGACCCGGCACTATCTTAAACAAGTGATTGACGGCATGATCTATTTGCACTCATACGGCATTCTACATAGAGACTTGACTCTGTCCAATTTATTATTGACCAAAGAAATGAACGTAAAAATAGCCGACTTTGGCCTGGCGACCAAGCTGAACATACCGGAGGAGAAACACTTTACAATGTGCGGCACGCCCAATTTCATATCACCGGAGATCGCCTCGCGGAACGCGCACGGTCTCGAGGCGGATGTGTGGTCGCTCGGCTGCATGCTGTACACATTTTTGACTGGCAAGCCGCCGTTTGACACGGACGGCGTGCGCAACACCCTTAATCGAGTGGTCAATTCGGACTTCGAAATGCCTGGCTACGTGTCGCCCGAGGCCCAAGACCTAATTGCGAGCCTACTGAAAAAGAACCCGACCGAGCGTTTGCCGCTTGGTAAAGTGCTCGAGCATCCGTTCATGAGCAAACGCGTCATCTCGCCCTTGAACTCTTTGTCTTACAAGCACGGCTCGTTCAACGAGTCGATTGACAGCGGCCGCGGCACTCTCACCACATCGCAGCGCTCAAATCCGTCACGCAATCAACTGGCCACTCTGCAGTCCGGCCAAGAGCAAGACTTTGCCCACGAGCGTCTAATAGCCTCAAGCTCGACCTCGTCCACGTCGAGTCTGTCCTCGTCGAGCAAGCTAAACATAGACTCGAAAAATCTCTACTACAATCGCTTTCTAAAGCAGCAGTGTGTGACCAACACGCCGCCATCGCCGCCTGTCAAGCTCTCCTCGTACAGTCCGACCAAAGACCCCGGTCGACACCACCAGCAGCTTATCAGCGCCTCGACAAACTCGCTGCCTCTATCGCACAGCAACAATCAGCTCTACTATCCGTCACAGCCCGTTCACAACAAATATCTATCTTCGGAAAATTTACATGGCTTTCAAACGTCTTCTTCTTCATCCATATCGCCCTCACCAAGTGCTCTTTACACACAACACATGGACAATAAAAAGTCCAAAAAACAAACGCATACATCTAATCCAGATCAAAAAATTCAGGATTGTGTGTCGCCGCTCAAGGCCGGCTCGACACTTTTGCGTCCGACGCGTCAAGCGTCCAAAAACGCTGTCCTAAACATAATGGACCGAAACGAGGTCGTTCTCGAGCTAATAAAAGTTAAAAAAAATCAGCAATACATCATGGAAGTGATTCGGATCGAGCCCGACAATGACTTGATCACAATCTATCAGCCAAATGGTGGCAAGGGCTGTCCGATGGCCAATCGACCACCGCAGCTGCCACACGATCCACAACTCTACTCGCAGTACAATTACAAAAATTTGCCACAAAATTACTGGAAAAAATACGACTTGGCATCTAAATTTGTGAAAATGGTCCGCTCGCGTACTCCAAAAATAACACTGCACACTGACGAAGCCAAATGTATTTTGTACGATACATCGCCTGATTTTGAGGCCTTGTTCTACCAAGGCACCAAATTTCACATATCCAAAGATGGAAATGTTAAAATTAGCAATCCAGACGGCACAAGCATTAGTCTAGAATCGAATTCAAGATCAACTTGCTTGTCGCCTGACATACAAGACATGTACGAAAAAGCGCACAAATGGCACAAGTTTTGTCTTGAAGAGGAGCTAATACGCGAGAAGAGAAAGGAGATCTACAAAGATATAATATCGTTTCCATTGACTATTGGCCGACGGCCTCAAGTGCCCAAAATTTCCACTGCCATGTCTTCGTCTCAGCCTAATTTAGTAAATAAGACAAAGACCAACAGTGAGCAGGATTTGTCCACTGAATGTCAAATCTCTAAAAACATGAACTCAATGGAGCTTAAGTCCGCCTCGAGTACATCTCTTACTAACAACTCGACTAACGGCTGTACGAGTATGACCGAGTCGATTAGACTAAAAAAATTAGCCAGTTTTGACTCGGCTCCAGTGCACTCTCCATACACACAATCTTATCAACTAACTGATCATGTCGATGCCAATCAGTATTTTTACAGAAATCAATTTTCAATGGCTGTCAATGGCCTCGTTGGTGCTAATCAACAACAATCAATTAATTATCAGCAACTACAGCAACAAGTTAAACTAAATCGTCAATTGTCTAATTGTTAAAGTTATGTTAAAGTTGTTTAATCTTTTTTTTTATTTTACTATTTTAATTTTTTGTTTTAAAAAACAAATGACATTTAAAAGTTAAAGTCATCGATACACTTTTTAACTAGGTATCACACAGTGCGCATAGCTCTAATTAGTCTTTAGTTTTGTTAAGCTACTACACAATGAGATTAAATGAAGAAAATTAAATTTTTTTTTGTTCCTAGATTCTTTTTTTTTTGTTTACAATTTCAATTTGAAGATAGATTAAAAATTCTAAAAAATTGTTAGACTAAATTTGCTAGCTCTTCTTTTTTTAAGTTCAATTTTCTCTTTTTTGGATTAAAATTTGCTACTAATCAATTTTTACAAGATTCTTATTCTTGCTTTTTTTTTTTATTTTGGATAAATTTTGAATTATCTTTTTTTAAGCATAAATTTTATAATTAATCAAATAAAGAATATTGATGAAATAAAACTGTACCGTTTATAAACTCCTGTTTAATTTTTAGTATACCGTCTTTTTTTTCTGACCTATTCTGAACAAATTATAAATATAGGTCAATAGTTTGTACAACCGACAGTGGATTAGAAACCAAAATATCACAAAAGAATTTAAAAAAATTATTAGGATACATTACATAATATTGAAGCAGTAAAAAATAAATATCCTTTTAAATGAAATACATTTTATTAAATATTGAAAAATTTTATTTTTGTTTTTAATTTTCCATCAAAACCAATTTAAACTTTTAATGATTATTGTAAAATTTATTAACTGTAACCCCAGACATTGGAGCTGAAAAGAGGATTATAATCCACTCTGAACTGTCCCGGGCTGTAAAATGCCAAAATTATTAAATTTATTTTTTAAACATTAAAATTTTTAAATTAAAAGTAAAAAAAAAGACCTATAACCGAAGGTGCCCATCCTTTTATTTAAAAAGTTCACCAAAAATATTGATATTTCTTTAAATTTTAAATTTTAAAATATAAAAAATTCAATATAATTTTAAAAAACAAAAATTCCCATATATAATGTTATACTGTACTTTTGCATATTTAAAAAAAAAATTTCAATCCTAATATAAACTTTTAACTAATAAAAGCCGCTGCAATATTTAATAATTAATTAAAATTTTTTTGATAAAATTAAAATAAACGATAATAAAATATCTCTTAAAAAATTCAAACATAAGCACTCTTTTAAACCTAAAAAGACAAAAAACATAGCATCAATCAAGTCATTAGATCAACAATAATTATTTTATTGTTGTTAAAAGATTTTAGGTTTAAGATATGAACTATATTTTAGGTTAGAAAAAATTTAACAAACCATGATGCTATAATTTAATGAAATTTTATTAGTGTTAATTCTGAACTATCAAAAATAAAATTTTTTAATTTGTATTGAATTTTCCATTTCACACAATTTATTTTTATTTATAAATATAATAAATGGGAAAAAAATTCAGCAAACTGCAGTTTATGATCAAATTAGAATGATCATGCTCTAACATTATCATTAGAAAAAGGTTCTTGATTATTTTTTAAGCAAAATATTAATTTAAGAAGAATACTTTTAAACAAAAAACTCTGTAACTTAATTTTTAATGTCAGCAAAAATATTATGCAAGCAGATTTATGATATATTATTAAAAAAAATAATTCTGAGCATGGTCATTAAATTTTGATTCAAAATGCCATGAATTGTTTAATAAATGAATTAGGCATTAGATTTTCTTTATTATTAAGTGATTATTTTATTAAAAAATGATCTTTAAATTTTGAGATTTTTTAAAGCTTTAATAATTTAAATTTTTATATTTTTTAGAGAAACAAATGTACCGTAAAACCTTAAAATATCGTGCACGGGATAAAATTAAAAAAACCTATAAAATAGTGCTGGGTAAAAAACCGAAAATGCGGACTTGACCATTTTTAAAAACTTAAAATTAAAAATTAAATTTGATTAATGGTGTGGGTTTAAAAATTTTACAAGAAAAATAAAAAATTAAATAAAATCCTCTAATCGTTTCATAATTTACAGTTTTTAATGCGAGTTAAACCCTAAAAATCAAAAGTTTTCCTCTGCACTATATCGTAAGGGTTTACGGTATTTAATTTTTTGTCAATATATTTTAAATCTAAAAACTTTGTTCAATTTCCACCAAAAAACTTCATATATTTCTATTTTTATATATTTTTTTAATAATTAATAAGCCCCAAAATTTGGCCAAAATAAATATAAAAAACTTTTGTATTTTAACTGTAACAGTCTAAAAGGCATCAAATTTTAATTTTGATTTTTAAATCCAGACTTTATAATTAAAAGAAAGCAAAATAACTAAGTTAAATTAAACCTTTGTCTTCAAGCTATTTTCAAGCCAATTGTTTTCGATTAAATACAATTTTCCCTAGTCTAAAAATCAGAATATTGATCGTTCTTATAATACAATAAAAACTAATCAAAGTATGGTCCAAAAATGAATTCAGTGAAAATAAGATTTAAAATTACTAAATTCATTTTTTGACGATACTACGATATTTTTAAGATTCAAAATACACATTATTTCCAATTAATTGTATTAAAATAGAAATTTTCAAGTTGATTATTTAAAAAAAAAATTTAGTTCGAATTTTGTTAAAAATTGAATCTATTATTTTTTGCTTAGATAAACAAAAAAGTTAATTATCCTTGTATTTTTATATTTTATTTACTTTTTTTTTGCATTTTGGCTTCTCACAGCAAAAAAAATTGGTCTGGTTTAATACTCGAGCTTCACACGGCTATTTTAATAAAATTGAATCCAGTAAAATTTATTTAAAACAAAATAAAATCAAAAAAGTCTCAAAATTTTTGTTTTATTTGAACAATTTATTTATATTACTTTAAATATTCAAATACATTAGAAAAACTTGCTTTGAATATAATGGATTGAAAATTTTTAAGAGATTAGATAACTTTCTCTTTTTAAATCATAAACACTTCTGCTAGTTAAATTTTTGATTGAATTATTGTTTACAAAATCATTGTCTTGTCTTGAATTTAAATAACTCTTCATTAAATTATATTATTTCGATTTGCTTTTTATCTCCATTTTTTAGCAGACCCACGATCTGCTATTTTATGTGCTAGACGCTGTATTCAGTCAACTTATAACCCATTTTTTGCCAAATTAGAGATTTTTTGGTAATGTTATTTAGAGACCAAAGAAATAACAGAGCATTTATTCTTAATTAAATATCACACTTAAATATATGTAAATTATTGAAATTAATATCATTTGATAAAATTCTGATAATGGATAAGAAAATAGTGTCAAAATATGCCGTTTCTAAAATTTGTGGTGACTTAGTAGACTTTTTGTTCTCAATCGAAAGTTTTGTATTCCAAAATACTCAAACAAAACAGACGATAATTGATATTTTTTTTCAAAAAATATTTTTTTTTAATTTTAATTCCATATTGTTTTTAGTAAAAATTTAAATCAAAAAATAAAAAATTTTTTTTCTTAATCCTTTAACATCTGTTTTCGGCACAACGAATACCCTTTTTCCAACCCGAGTTTGTCGTTTGATTGTATCAATTCATTTTAAGAGCAGCATTTGTATGGTTATTTCAAAAATTTTTTATAGTATTAAAAAATTATTTTAAAACAATGTTTGATGGATTTTTTTAATTTCTTTATCCTTTTGAATTACTTCTGGAACATAAATTCTTTTTTTTTACTTCTACTAGATGATCTTAAATTTTTATAAAAAATTAAGTATATTCAAAATTTAAATTTTTTGTTCATGGAAATTTTTATTCTATTCAAAATGGAAATGGCATGGAGAGAAACAAGGGTTAAGGCAAAAAATGATATTTAATAAGAGAGAATTAAAATATGCAAAATTTAATTTAATTTTTTATTTTGTGTACAAAATATTTAATTTAATAAAATTAATATTTAATAAAAAGCCTAATTTAAATGATCTAAAGATCATCATGCTCCAAATAAGGATTTAAAAATTCAACAAAAGATTCTACATCTCGTCTTCCGCTGTATTCAGTCAACTTATGGCCTTTTTTAAACAGATACATTGTTGGATAACCTTGAATACCTTGGCTGGAACAAATATCTGAATGTTTAGTACAGTCAACATCGGCTATTAAGATTTGCTCTTTTTCTGCCAAATTAGTTGCTAAATTTTCCCAATCTTGGGCCATTGATTGACAATGCCTAGAAAAATCTTAACATTGTAAAATTAAAGAATCAAACCTAACTTACCCACACCACGGAGCAAAAAATTTCTAAAATTAACAATTATCATTATATATTAAAATTTTTGATATTTAAACAAAACCCTACCACAAACACATAACGATTCATATCAATAAAGTTCTTGAAATTTTCGTTTGATAGCTGAACAACTTTGCCTCTCAAGTCACTAGTTTCGTCATCTTGTTCTTTGTCTATAATTTGAACCTTGGCCTCAATAAATGATGTAAAGTCTTCAATTGTCCGCTTCCCAGTGTAAGAATCAATCTTAAAAAATAATCTAATAAAAAACCAACTAATTTTATAATAAATTTTTTTGAATTATTAAACTATAATTTAAACTTACAACTTTTCCATTTTGAAAGAAAATTAGAGTCGGGTAGCCTTTAATATAGTAATTTTGACAAATTAAACCGTATTTTGTGCAGTCTATTTTTGAAATTTTTATATTTGAATTTAAGTATTTTTTTCCAAGTTCATCCCTTCAATTTTTTACTTAATTTAAAGTTACTTTAAATAAAATGTATACCAAATTGGAGCCAGTATTTTACAGTGACCACACCAAGGAGCAAAAAATTTAACAAAATGATATCCTTTTGAAATAAAATTTTCAAAATTATTCTCATCCAATTCGTTTACTGCAACTTCATTGTCAACTCCAAAATATGGGTAATCAGGTGCATCAAATTCACTAAGCATGAATGCTTCAATAGACTCTAGTGTTCTCTCACCGTCATAAAATATTCCATTTCGATCGGAATTTTTGAAAAATTGAAATCTAAAGAATATAATAAGTTAACTTTTTTTAAACCATTAATTGAAAAACATCACGTTGGATATGCAAGGACGTCTTTGTCTGAACAAAGCTCAGTCTCTTCAGTACAGTCGACTTTGGCAATGGAAAATTTTTTACGTTTATTGTGCTTTTTGGACAATTGGTTCCAAATATTAACCATTCTTTTACAATGTCCGCACCTTTTTATGATATTATTAATTAAAATTAGATTTTCTATGAAGAATTGCTACCAAGGAGCATAAAACATCACAAGAGTTCCTACTTCTGGCTGGCTAATCATATCCATAAATATTTGTTGAGTGATTTTAAAAGGTTTTTCATTGGAAATGTCGATTTCATCGAAAACACTTGCCACATCTTCATTATCAGCATTGGTCAATACGGTAATTATAGTTAAAAAAAATATGATCAAAATTTTATCATAAACCATCTATGTTTAAAATTTTATTTTAATTGTTTTTGTGGCAAATAGAAATTTAAATTTCAAATTATTCAAATTTAAGTTGTTCAGCTATCATATAATTTAATATATTACGTTTACTAATTTGGTATGCAAATACAGAAATACTTCGTACTGAAGCACAATTAAAATAACTATTAAGTGAAATTTTTTTTTCGTATAGTTGAAGAGTTAAAAAAGATTTTGATCGAGAATTTAACCCCAGCATGTTATTTTTAAAAACCACATTTTTTCCATCTAGCACGAGTATATTAAAATAAAAAGAAGCTTTTTTATGAATTTAATAAATCAATTTTTTTTAAGTGGAAATATTCCAATATATATTTTTCTATTTGAATAATTAATATTCAAATTAATTAATTTTGTATTTAAATTTTTGTTTTTTACAATATTTAGTAGTTTGCTTTTAAGATACTAGATTTAAAAATCAAATTAAATAATAAGTTTTTATTTTTTTGCTTAAAAATGATCACAGTTGTTTCAACGAAAACACTTGAGACAACTTCTAAAAAAGCTTGACAATAAAAATTATATAGAGAAATAGCAAAATTATTATTTGAAAAACTTAAATACTGAAATTAGAGTTATTTTTAATTTTATATTAATAACAATATTAATAGCTGTGATTATGAAACAAATTCAATTTTAAATGAATTTAGGTCTTCATTTAATAATTAGCCTATTAATATTAATAGTTAATTAAGTTAGTTAATTGAATAAATATAAATGGTACAATTGATTTCATAAAACGTTGTTTACAGTACTATTTCTGTGAATTACTTTATATTTATTCATTTAGAAAATAATTTAAGAAAAGCTTTTTCTTAAAACTGAACAGGGCAGTCCTGAATGGTAGTGCCTTCTTTTCAACCCTCATGATTCCAATCTTTTTAAAAAATTAAATATTATATATTTTTATTTATACACGATTAGAGAGGAAAATAAATATTAATATTAGATTAAAATTATTGTGGTTAGGATTGAGTCCAAGGGGGTTTTGTCCAGCTGTGGTGAATGTTGTATAGCAGGTTTTCTTTTCGTTGATTTTAAATTAATCCTCATTTTTTCAGTATTCAATGGTTCTATTTACTGCCTTTTGATGAATCACTTGAATTTTTTATTACTAGCTTTGGAATCCCAAATACTGAATAAATACAAGACACAATTGATGTCATACATCCGTTGTTTATAGTACTATGTATGTGAATTACTTTATAGATAATTTCAGCCCTCATGATTCTAAAAAAGATATAGATAATAAATCATGTGCGGTGACAATCCAACATGTTTTATTTTTGAATAGGTCCCACGATGAAACAGATTACCTGATAAATTTGTAAAATCCAAATCAAAGGAAGTCGGACAAATTTAATGGATATAGTTGCTTCAGTTCAAAACTGCCAAGTAATAGACCAAGAAATTCTTGTTAGAATTTCGCAAAAAGAACTACTAACTAATCAATATGATTTTTCCCAGAAACATTGATGATCATATATGTAATAAACAAGTTTTAAATTAATTCGAACTAAGGATTATAAATTGTAGATAACAAGGTTTAAAATATGATTTTTAAAATACATAGCTTTAGCTAATCTTTGCTGTTGAAATCGTTAGATATGATATGACCAGTTAGAATGAATAAAAAATCAAAGACTTTATAGTAGTGAGAAATTTTGTAGACCTCTTAAATCTAAAAAAAAGTTAAACACTAGTAATAAAGCTAAAAAGTAAAAGATAGAACAAAGATACAAAAAAGAAAAACTACATATTTTTTTTCTAGTTGTGCAAAAAGGTTCTGTAAACAGTACAATGTTGTACTAATTTGAAAAATGAAGAGCACTTGCAAAATTTAGATATCATTTGTACAAATTTGTACAACATTGTACTGTTTAAAGAACCATTTTTTCACAACTAGAAAAAAAATATGTAGTTTTTCTTTTATGTACTAAGATTTCACATTGCCCAATTTTACTATATTTTATTCATATACATCATTGATAAATATAAATTATCCTAGCTTCAGCTTTTTTGTTTCTAAAAACTAAGTTTAACCGTAGAATATTAACTTTTATTATTAATATTGTACAATTTATTTTCTTAATTCTTAAAAAAAAAAAACATATATAGCACTGATTTGCTATGAGGATTTGGCGATATTTTACGTAAATTTTTGTAATATATGTAAAAAACTGTTATTTAACGATAAATTTCGTAATATGAGCAGTAAATAGCTTAAAAAATGATCGATGCAAAAAATAAACGAATTAAATTTTAGAGAAAATCATTTAATAAATATTAAAAATTAAACTTTTACGTTTTTGCACATTTTATTATTTTATTTTACAAAAATTTACCTGGAAAAAAATAGATTTTTACAATATTTTACGTAAAATTACAAAATATTTCTTATTATTAAAAATTATTTAGAAAAATAGAAAATTCAAATTTTAAATGGAAAAATTCAAAAAAGAGCCAAAATCAATTGTTTTTTTGGCTTTTTTGAAAAACTGTAATTTTACGTAAATTAAAGTTATTTAACGTTAAAAGACGTTATTTATTGTTAATTATAGTGATTTTACAAAAGCTATTTACTGCTCATATTACGAAATTTATCGTTAAATAACAGTTTTCTACATATAATTGCGTTAATTTACGTAAAATATCGCCAAATCCTCGTAGCAAATCAGTGCTGTATCTATAAAGTACTGTAATAAACGGTCACTACTGTGCCATTTATATTTATTCAATAAACTAAAATTATGTATAATATTTTTTTTACTGTTTGTTTTTAATTGGTTTTAATAAATAATTAATTTTTTTTTTATATAGTCTTCTAGTATTAATTTATTATTTGTGTATAGATATTCATAGAGGCTTTAATAAATAATATAATAAAAAAATTACTAAATAGATTAAAATTAATTTATTCGTATTAAAAAAGTTAGAAAAAATTAAATTAAAATAAATAAAAAAAAACAACTCAAATGAATTATTTTTTGAAAAAGTGTTTTAAATATTATTATTTACAGATTGAACCATTTGATCCTCAATTAGCTGCATACTTTCATTAATGATGCTGACAGTATTTAAAAAACTTGAGGACGAAGTTTGAGACTCATTTTGTTCTTTATTGAATAAATTTAGTGCACTATTAACCTGCGGAATAGACCTATTTAAGTCAGTAAAGCACATATTTTGACTTGTTTTGATCTCATTTTCTTCTAGTCTGAGTCTTTTCAAAGGTGAAAAAAGCAAATTATTGCTTGATATATTAGTAGAACTCGACGAAACAACTGATTGATTTGAGGGTATAATTGGACATTGATTACTTGTAGGCAAACTAAAAATAGATTCAAACGCAGGTGCTGGTGTGTTAAATAAATTTTTTTTAAGTCTATCGCCAAATGATGAAATACTAGTTACATTTGATTGATTTGTTATCTGACTTTGTCGAGTTGGAGTTTTACTAGGTGACCCATAAAAATTATTTTTGGAAATTATATTTTTTTTGACTGATGGTGGATCATTTATTGGTGAAGTTTGACTCACAATATCAGAATTGATACTACTAGGAGAAGGTGGTTTAACAAAGTTGAAAGAAGTTGTAGGAATATTTTGACTAGAGGCAGATTTATTCTCTTTTCCCTTAAGATCTTTGCCAGATTCCAATTCAGCAATATAACTATCACTTTTTTCTAATGCTTTTTGAAGTCGTTTTATTTCTTTTTCGTAATTTTCTATTTTTGACTCCATTGCAGCCATTGTATATTTACTAGTCCTTTAAATTATTTTTTTAATTTTTGATATTTTATAAAATAATGTTTTGTATTTACATTTGAGAATTTTTTTCATTTAATGTTGCCTTTAAGCAAGATATATCTTGAATTAGCATTGAATTTTCGCTTTCTAATTTTGTATTAAGCTAAAAAATATTGGAAAAATAAATTTTGGATTATTTTAGGATTAGTAAAAATTCTTACTTCTTTAAGCATATCTTTTTCTTTAGATGTTTTATCAAAATTATTTTCAAGTTCTTCCAGTTTTTTGGTTAACGAACTATAATTGTTGTCTGATTGAGGTGAATTCAAGCTAACATGTTTGTTAAAATCCTAAGTAAGAAATATTAATTAGTTTTTTTTTATTAAATCAATTAAAATAATGCTTAAAAGTTATTTATTTTTTTTACTTAAAATAGATTACCGATGGGGCTGTGAAGTTCGTCTCAATTCGATCTTTTCAATTCAGAAAAATTTTAATAACTTTTTTACTATAATAGATAATTTTTTTCTGTAAAATGCTTAATTGTGAGCAAATTTGCTTTATGTAGTAAAATAAGTCTGCAAATTTCTACATTTATTAGGTCATTAAAAAATATTCTAATCAACTGTGCAATTAAATTACAGAGATTTTGCAGACTTAGATTTTCGGATTAAGCCACGTCCCTTAAACATTTTACATAACTAAATTATCTATTATAGTAAAAAAGTTATTAAAATTTTTCTGAATTGAAAAGATCTAATTGAGACGACCTTCACAACCCTATATAAATTTGCTCTTATTGAGCTTAATTATTCTTTATTAGTTTAAATATGAACTAACATAATCTTGTGAAATTTTTATTCAATTATCAGAAATACAAGAGGCTACCCACAAAAAAATAAAAATTAATAACTCTATTCAAAGGTTTCACAGATTTTTTAAAAATTTTGTAGTGAATGAATGGAACAACTTGTAAATTAATGTTCAATCAATTTTTAATTTACAAACATTAGTTTATAGAAACTTATAAAATATCTAGTTATACGCATTTTTTAGTCTTATATTTATATGTATATAGTTGACACATCATCTTTTTTAAAATTAAAGGAATTTTTTAAGATTTTATATAATAATTTTTTGCTTCTTTAAAAACGATTTAACATCCCTTAAATATTGAATTGTTTTTTTTGCCGTTAATCAAATAATATTTACCTTCAATTTTGAAACCTCATCAGTCAATGAATCAATTAGACTATTTAATCGACTAATTTCATCTTCATATTGTTGAAAAAAGTTTAGAAATCTAGCTTTACGTGTTGCACTGTGAGAAAAATCTGTAGGCTTAATAACATCGGTATCATCTGGATTGTCAATACCACCTAGAATTCGTTTAAAAGAATTCTCTTTATCAGTTGGAATTCTACATGTCGGACATTGTTTTGTTTTTTGGAGCCACATGTCAATGCAATTTGCACAAAATGCATGTAGATTTGGACACACGCAAGGTTCTTTTACTTTACCGAGGCATATTTGGCATGTTATTGGCAAAGTAAAAGTAACAGGTTGGCTAGAATGTTTTGCTGCCGTCAAAAAGTTGGAACTCATTTTTCGGATCTATTAATTTTGCTTGTAATATTTCAGTTTTATACAATATAGAAAAGAGAAATTCGTTATGACCGCTTAATAAAGCCCTATATATACAAAATAATTTCTATTAATTATTGATGTCTGAATTATGATGCATCATTTTTGGTCTTATAACAAAGATAAGCAATCATTTTAGTCTTATTGAATAAAATTTTGATATATTTGACTGTTTAGCACGTGGCCAAAATTAGGAAAATATATTTAAGGAAGCAAACTAAAATTCTTTAAAAAAATGATGCTGAAAAAAATTAGTTTTGGTGACCGTATTAACTGGACAGTTGTTTTACAGGCGGTTTATCACCAGTTTATTTTAGCGTTTAAAAATTTTTTTTACAATAATTTATTTAAAAAAAAATTTAAATATCTTACAAAAAGAGGACTTTTAATATATAAAAATTCAGAACTTGAAAATTAATTCTAGTTATTTTGAGTTTAACAATCGCCCCACAATATAAATTTTTAAATAAATAAAATAAAAAATTATAAAATACAGCCTAAATTTTTTGTAATCTCTAAATAATCAAGATATTTAAAAATTAATTTTTAAAAAATTATTAAAAAAAAAATTTAAAATAATTACTAAACAATTACTAAATGGAGCAAAAAGTTACCCACTAATAGACCAGCAACCGCGAGTAACCTCCTTTCTTTTGGAACGGCAAGCATCCGCAAACAACCCTAAAAAAATAGGAATAAAATTATTTTTAACTTAAAAGTTTAGATAATAATTTCAAAATACTTTCTATATTATTTTTTGTACTAAAAGCAAAATTTCGAGAATTTGAAATAGAAAAACCTCTTTTATAATTGTCTAATACAATACTAAAAATGTTAGGCATCATGCTTAGTTTTTTTAATTTTTTCTATCAAATTAATTCAATATTTAATATATTTTGTTATATTCTTTTTAGAAAAAAATAAAAAAAACAAAAATTTACTAAATGTGAATAAAGTGTATGAATCAGATCTCATTAAATATTTTATTTTAAAAAAGACGGCAAAAAATTTACTAATACCAATTATTTTACTTTTTTGATTATCACTTAGTCAAGAAAAATTGCCTAAAAATGGAAAATAGCAAATGTTACTCCAATTTTTAAAAAAATAAGTAAAATTAATGCAAGTAATTATCGTCCTGTTTCCTTAACAAGTAACCTTTGTAAGATTATTGAGAGAATATTAAAAGACAACAAGATATCTTATATTATACGTCACAACTTATTATCAGATTCTCAGCATGGTTTAATGCCGCAGAGATCTTGCTCCACATACTTTTTATAGTCAATAGATTTTGTTATGTTAGGTCTTAGTAAAGGATTATCTATTGACATTATCTACACCGATTTTTCGAAAGCTTTAGACAGAGTTTCACACAGATTGCTAATTTTTAAACTAAAAGCTTATGGTTTTACTGGATTGATAATTGACTGGATAGTAGGTTTTCTTTATAATACATAGCAGAGAGTTGTTTTAGATTCATCAACGTCTAAATGGTTGAAAGTTACTAGTAGAGTGCCAAAAGGGTCGAGCTTAGGACCGCTTCTTTTTTTTTTAAATATTTATCAATGATCTTTCAAATGTTATAATGTGAGAAATAATGCTGATAATACAAAAGTATTATCAATTGTTAAAGATGTAAAAGACAACATTTTACACCAAAAAGATATAGAACATATTTCAAGTTTCTCTCACCTGGTCTTTTGATTTAAACATCGAAAAATGCTTTGTAATGAATATTGGTTCAAAAAACCCAAACTATGATTTTACGATTTTTAATAAATATGGAACTATAAAACTATCTAAAACGATTAGTGACATGCAAACTTGCTTAGTTTTTGAAATTCAATTTTTAGGACTTTAGGAAAAGAGTTATATTATATATTATAAAAATTTGCTGTATTCTTTTGTATCAAAATTCAAAAAAATCAAACAGTCGTATTTAATCAGTATTAATTAAATACCTTTTGAATTTGCAAATTTTAATCATTTATTGATTAAAATAAATTTTGAAAAATTAATTGAATAATTTTGCAGAATTCATTCTTAACTGCTGAAAAACAGATTTATAAAAAAGTCTCTACAAAAAGCATTGAAATTAAATTGCTCTTTTAAGATGTTTTAGATAAAATTTTACACTGTCCAATTTCGCAATAAATTTTAGCTAACCCAAACAATAAATTATCCAGATTCGTTTTTTCGTCTGCAGTAATAAGATTTAACTTTCAAACAGCTAGTTTTTTACCACTAACTTTTCTTAAGTCACTTAACCAATTGAACATAAAAATTGATGCTAAATATAAAAAAAATTTTCGGCCAAAAACTTTATTAATAAATATTTTTAAAAACATAAAAGTACCAGTTTAGTAATTTCTTCTGTTGAAATTTTGATTACGATTAAAATTTCCTCTATTTGTTGGATAGTTGTTATTTGTCTTAAAAAAAAAAATTAATTATTAATGAGAATAAACTAGAAGAGTTGAATTAATTGTTTAGCATTGTGAAAGAAGACCACTAAACCACCAAATGATCACTAGGGAAAAAAATCTGTTTCTTTAATTTCAAATAATTTTTCTAATTACTATTTCTGTTAATTTATCTAATTTTTAGATTTAAAATTTAAAAATAATATAAATTTTTAGGTCATAAAGACAGTCAACAGATACTTTTGATGGTCTAGTTGGCGCCATCTACTATGCCCAACAATATTTAATCTCTACTCTTTGATATCTAGGTTCTTGATCGTATTGATTGTTTGCATATTCATCTTCGTAATAATATCCATAACCATCTCTATTATCATATCTATAATTAGATTGTTGATAGTTATAATTTTGATAGTTGTTCCTGTTATTGTAGTTTTGTTGATATTTTTGAGAACGATTAAATGTCATAGATGGAATACTATGCATATGTTGGCCTGTTTGATAGTTCATTTTATTATTGTTAAAATTTCTATTTGAATTCGCATTGTTTCTGTAATTTTGTTGTTGAGATTTTCGCACCTCGTCAAAGCTACTTTTAAATTCTGTTTTCGATTCTTGAACAGGTTTATCTTCAAAATCAGCTGGATTGTAGTAAAAATCATCTTTAGTTTCAGATGAATTTTTAGGATCGTCTCCGAGTCCAATGTTAAAATCATTTGGATCATAGACTTGTTTATTTTCAACTTGTCTATTGACAGCTTGTTGTGGCCTTTTTCCGCGTTGATTTCTTTGACCTCTGCCTCTGGTGTCGCGTATCTCAACCAATGGTTCCGGTTTTTCTTCATCTAATTTATTTTTTTTTAAATTTGAAATTCACATATCACAATCGTCACAATTATACCTTCCAGATTCAGTTTTGTCTTAAATGCGTCAAAAAGAGTCGCAGTAGCTGGTGGCCGAGCAGTATTATTTTTATCACTGTAGTCTTCTTCATTATCTACGTCTCTAAATTTTCCTTTTTTGTTTTTTTTTGTTTCTTCTTAAATAATTTAAGTCTAAATTATAATTGAATTAAATTTTTAAATTTTAAATTACTTTTTTTATCAGATTGAGCAACGTTTATTTCTGGCTTAGACTCTGAAATTATTTTGCTTTTATCAATAGTCTAAAATATTTCAGTTGAGAATTTATATTTTCAACACTTTTTAAATTACTTGTTCAACAAATGTTTTTGTTGTTTTTGATTTAGCTTCAAGAGCTTCTGCAACGATAGCTTTTCGTGATTCAGAAAATTCGTTAAAATCATCTTCTTTTTTTTCTGTTTCTTCAAAGACTCTTTTGCTCGTATCAACTTAAAATTCAAAAATTAATTACAAATAGCTTTTTGACCAAAATCTAACGTAATCCAACCTTGAGTTTGTTGCCTTGTTCCAAACGGAACCCATGGTGGTGGAGGAGCATCTGTCATGCACAATTTACGAATATGATTCGATAAGTCTTTGGTTAATTTCCACTTTTCTACCAAATAATCAACATGGCCGCCGAGTATTTTCACATTTTTAGCACATAAAATAATCAAATTCGACTTAATCCTAATTTCACCAGTTAGATGGATTTTTGTTCCCGGTGGAGTGTTTAGGTTTAAATTAGGAATATTCTCCATTGCTAAGCAATTAATATTTGTTGAACCATCGGTCAGGGTCAGCTTATACATTGGTGGTGCAGAATGTGAGTGCTCATTTTCCTTAGGAGCACCAATGTTTCGAAGTTTGATTAATTGAAGTACACAATTTGCTTCATACTTAACAAATATTTTTACTTTTTTTGTTTTTGTCAAAGTACTTTTTCTGTAAAATTACTGATTCAGACTTTCCATTTATAACTGCGTCAGGTAAATGCTTTGATCCTATGGTCTTCAGATCTCCCTTTAATTTTTATAGATTAGATAAATTCAAATAAAACTTGCATTACATAGACTAATCATATAAGCTTATATATTATAATAAAACATTATTATGATCACGCTAAATTAGTTATTTAAAAAAAAAATTAAAAAATTTATATAATAATTTAATACTCAAACTATTTATTATTAATAATATTGGACACTTTTTTTATGCTCTATATCTTTTGAACAGTTCATCAGATTTCCAAAAATTCAATTTTATTTTAATATTTATTTATAGTAACAGATTCAAAAAGTTTAGGTGGATATGATTTTATTTATTTATTTGTTTTCTGTACCGAGCTAATGCTCCTTTAGATTAAAAAAAGTAAAATTTATAAAAAGTTGATAAATTGAAATTAATTGTAACAAGATACATATGTTTAAATTTATGATGGCTCAGGAAAAAAGGAGGAAATAGTAAGATTGCAATTACACGATGGAGTACAGTTTTCAATATATCTTGATTCGAAATCTTACTAATATCCCTCCCCCAATCTGACAACCAATAGAATAGAATGATTCAATTCTGCCCTGACATATCTCTCACTCAACTCGAAACTGTTAGTTGTTAAGTTTGTTAAAGGTCTCGTGAATCATTAGGAATAGAAAGAGCATCATATTTTAGATTCAAAATAGATCTGAGTTATGAATTTTGAAAATCTTGTAATATTTTAATTTTAATGGTTTCTGAAAATGAATTTAAGCAAAAAAAAAAAATAATCTAATATTGATACTATCAAAGATTTGTATAGGTTAGTCAATATTTTGAGTTTGGGATCCCATTTTTTATTTGATAGATATTTTATTGTGCTAAGTCTCGAATTACAACTTTTTTTAAAATTCTCTGTCATGTGATTAAATTTATAAACAAATTCCTCATACTAAACTCTATCAAATTTATTTTTATAAGATGTTCAAAAGTTTGTTAAGGTAAAAAAAATATATTGCCATTTACTAAATTTAACCAAATTTTGTACAGTTATTTAATATAATCAAATAAGTAAAAAATGCAAAATCCAAGTTCATCTAGAACAACTTAACCTAAAAATGACGAGTGTTTTTTGATGCTTTTATAGTTAATGTATATGTCTAATAGTATTTTTTAAGAGAAAAAAAACTTGTTAATATAAGCTGATCATTTTTGAATGACAACTTATCAAAAAGTATCATAAAAAAACACTAAAATTTGATTTTTTGAATTTCTTCAAAAATATTGTTAGAAATAGAACTTACAATTACAATAAAAAAAGTTCCTATAAATGAGATTACAGGAGCCTTTAAAAGTTTTGGCGCTCGAGTTAGTAAAATTTAGTCAATGGGAACATATTTTTACCTTAACAAACTTTTGAAAATTCTTTTTTGAATACCCTTTAGATAAATTAAAATGATCAAAACATGAAGAATATTAAGTCTCAAATTCAAATAAAATTTAATTTCTAAGACATCTTTTGATATTTTGAATAAAATATTTACTAAATTATCGAACAATTAAATTTATATATGACAATTAAAAATTTTGTAATGTTAATTGTTAAATTTTAAGTTCATTTTTCATGATTTTTAAGGCAAATCTTAATGCTATTGATATTGCATTTAAATATTTTTTTTCTCGGGAAAAAATTCACTTTAATAAATTTGATTCCAAAAGCTATAATGATCAAAGCAATTTAACTAAATATAGATTTAATCTTCTCCTTTTTTAACAAAAAATTCCAAGCTAATATAAATAGAAATTTGTTTTTAAATAATAAAAGATTTGGTTTTAAATAATCATCTATACAAATTAATTTACATTTAAAAGTTGTTTAATCAATGCTTGTGGAGAAATTTTTGGATTTTGTTGTAAAAACTCGTCAATTGAGTCTGACGATATATGCCTTAAATTTAATAATTTATGGTAATTTATTATTACATTGTTCTTTCTTAAAATTTACCAGCCTGATGTCTCTAGACTTTGAATCAAATTATCCTTAGGACTCATATCTTTTTTGGCTTTTCTAAAAATCAAAAAAATTCTTTACTAATTAATGATAAAATACAAAAAAAAAATTTTGCTTTTTTAAAAGTAAAATTGTTTATTTTTTAAATAAAGTTTTTTAGATTTAAATTTTAAATTTTTTATTCAAAATTATATTTTTGAGATTATTATTAATCACTGTAGAAAAAATCTTTACAATCACTTTTTATTGTTCTTCTTCGTTATTTCCCGTTCTAAAAAAAAATCACAAAATTTTTAATTCATAATTAGTCTTTACAATTTACTTGACAAATTGAATGCTATTTTTGGATTTAGGTACACTTGAAATTTCTTTCGATTTAGCAACTTGTTGAACTTCAGCTTCAACTACAGATTCTAAGCTTTTCATGGCATCGCCAGGTTCTAATTTAAAATGTATTCAACTAAAAAAATAAACATGAATGAAATAAATTTACTTCCAGTCTGTGGAACAACCATTTGAGCAGCCATAAAATTAAACTCAACATTAAAAGTTGCTTGCACTGATCTTTTTATACGTAACATTTCCCTGACTGTATCTTCATTGCCGTGAGCGATTTCAAACTCTTTCCAAGTTTGCCAAAATTTGTTGTTCGTCTATTAGAATTAAAATTGATAAAGTTGATTTAAAAATTAATGAAAAAACCTTAGGATCACATATTTGAGAACAATGAACATAAATAGCTCTGGCTCGGTCGATTTCACCAAGTTTTCTTTCCATTTCTGCATATCGCATGCAAATTTCTCTTTTAAAATTGTTCAGTAGATATTTAAATCTTCAATAACTTTCTTCAAATTACTTGACTTGGTCATCGGGCAAAACTTCAATAGCTTTTTCAAATATTTCTCTAGTTGCCGTAACTCCTTTCATTGAAGCAACTTGTTGAATATAGATGTTATACATTTCATAGCGTTCCTCTGCAAGAACTGCATCAGCTCCTCGCTCATAGATTTTAATGGCTCGTCTTGCAAGGCCATGATTTTCTTCAAGTTTAGCGTATAATAAATAAATTTCTTTGGCAAATTTTTGAGGTATATTTTCAAGACACTGTTCAAACATATCTCTCAATCGCTCCAGTTTCGAGCCACCCTTAAAAAATTTTATTATTTATCTTACATTTTGAAATTTTTTTTATTACATAGCGTTCTATAAATTTTGTTAAATATCTCAGCCATATATCATACACAACCGGCCACTTGAACAAAGCAATTCCTTTTTCATAAGCCTAAAATTCGATTTTATTCAAAAAATATATGAAAAATTTTTCAAAGTAAATATTTTTTACTTTGAAAGCCTCTTCAAAATAATTGTTTTCTTCTAGAAAAATTCCGTAATTTATTATGATTTGAGGCGTTGCAATTCGAAGATCAATTATATTCTCATAACACTTTTTGACTCCCTTAAAAAAGAAATAAAATATTTTATTTTAATTATTTTTTTAGATGATAAAAGAAGAAGTAATATATAAAACATTTAGAAGCAGGAACGTTTTTATTATTTGAAAGTTTTGTTTCTGGTCACATGGTATTAAACTTCTTTAGTTTCTATAGAATTCCTAGTCTATCCAAAAAACTTTGGTTTTAAAGGTAAAGTAAAATTTTTGATCAAATTTCATTTTTCAAAATTGCTCAAAATATTTTAAATGC
>PJRA01000272.1:1205463-1217597 GCA_016987375.1 Brachionus koreanus
TGATCAAAAATTTTACTTTGCCGTTTTAAACTGTGTGGTGAAAAAAAAACCTTTTTGTTTATTTTAAATTGAAAAATAATTCATTAGGTTAAAAATAATGTATAATTAGAAAAATGATAAAATATAATTCTTTTATAAAAAATTTCCGTCTAAGTTTATTAAATCTTCTACAAAATGATAGGTAAATGTTAGTTAGTTTTTGGAAAATTTCTAATGGTCAACTTGCTGTTGACCGTCTTGATGGCCGTAAAGGTTAAATTTTTTTTTAAATTTTAGTTTTAAAAGAATTTAAATAAAAATGTACTAATAATTAATTAATATAATTAAAATTTTTAAATCTTTAATTAACAGAATTAAAATCTTTTGAGGTTAAAGAATTTTTATTCTAAATTTAAAAAAAATTTCTTTAGAAAATAAATTGGGTGGTATTTGAAATTTAAATTTTTTTTCACAACTAAAAAAAATTCAAGGAGTTTTTAATTATCACCGATATCGCGATGACATGAATGCAATTTGGAATCCTAAACAGCAATAATACGTGACTTTTGTTTTTAAGGTCTTTAAATCTTCAAATTTCAATCTTCACTTCAATTTATGATCAAACTGACTTTTTTTTCTAAATTTTTAATTTGACTTTTTAAAAATAAGTTTAAAAATTGATCAAAAAATGAACATTTAAAGCATAATATTGATTTTAACTTTCAGCTTTTATATATATCTCAATAAAGTTCTAATTTTCGATATCGTCTGGTTCAGCTTTTCAAGATCGTTAAGAAAATATCTTTTTTCAAATAAATTTTTTTGGTTAAAATAATTTTTTTTCAGTTTTCAAATTTACTGTAAGGATCTTATTAGTTTAGGTTGAAAATAAAAAAGATTATCAAAATTCTGTGATAGTTACAGGAAAGAAAGATTCACATGTGTGTCATTTTAACAAATTAAGAAATTTGCTTACATCAAATGATCCGAAGCTTTCTTCAAGATCAGCATGCATTGACCAGAGTTTAACACTTTTATACAATCTGTTTTGCACAGGCTCAGTCGGATCGAAGTAATCATACTTTTTTTTCGGTATTACACAAGCTCTATGTATTAGTTTCAATGCATTTTCAGAATTTCTTGAAAAAAAATTATTATTTGAAAAATTTGAAAGGCTTCTGTTACTCATGTCCTAGCTCCATTTCGATCCATGCACACCAAATGTTTGCCAACTCATCCACATTTTTATAGTTTGATTTTATAGCTTTTTCAAATACATATTTAGCTTCGCTAATTTGGTTGCTATTTTCATAAAACTTGGCAAATTCTATCCAAAGTTGATGATATTTTCCATTAGCCTGCTTAGGATCAACGGTTTGAATCGCCTCTGTAAAAGTTTCAATTACCTAAAGAAAAATTTTTATTTTAAAAAAAAAACTTCATAATTTATTACATCTTTTGGCTTTTCTTCAAAAAGCTTGACTCTTTTTAACCATTCGTGAACATTATGAGGGTTTTGTCTTAAAAGAACTTTATTGAGCAACAATGGTCTACGGTCCATTAAATATTCCAATCTAGCTAAACGCATCTCAAGTTCAAGATCATCTAAAATTTATTTTATTCAAATGATATATGCTTTTTTTTCTAAATAATTTATACCATCATCGCTAAGGCCCTCATTATTAGCTTGTTCCATCAAATTTGTTATTAGGTTTTCTTCAAATATCGAATAGGCATCAAAAATTTGGGTAAAATCTCTCACAGTCATTACTTTGGTCATACCCTCTTCGTAAATGTCACGTGCTCTTTCAAAATTACCCAAACCTATATAATAAGATGCCAACGAATTCCACAATTGACCAACCTGATCAACATATTTTTGTATGCCTTGTCTCAAAATTGGTTCCACTTTAACGGACTTGATTTTTGTTGGATTCTTCGCCAAAATTTCACACAATTCATGCCATAACTTAAATCATTTATTCAATTTATATTTGGATAAAATTTTGATCCTACTTCATGCTTAGTTTTTCCGTATTTTGAGTGAATATCCTCATTATTTAGAAGATACAAATATTTTTGAACGCATTCGTCAATTAGGCCGACATTTTTCAAATAGTTTGCATGGTCTTCGACATCTTCAGGAATTAACTAGCAATATAGATTAGTAATAAATATATATTTTTTAAAGTTTTCTGGTCCTTACTTTCGAATATCTTTTGTAAACCTTGACGCCAGTGTCCGGTATGTCAAAAGACTCAACAAGCTTTAAATAAATTGGCCATATTCTATAGTGTTGAGTGATGGGTAAAGATCTTAGGGCTCTGTCACATGTTTTACGAGTTCTCGTAATCAGACATTGGTCTAGCAAAAATTCACAATAATCTGTCCATATCCGGGGCATTTTGTTCATATATGCTAGAGCTCTATCGTAGGCATTATTAAGTTCTTCGTATTCAGGATCGTTAATGCATTTGTTTTTAAGATGCGCTCTTCTTAATTTTAAGTAATTGTGCCACAGTTTGTAGCTTCCCGGTAGTTGTTTGAGAGCTCGCTCGTAAACAAGATAAACTGAAACCCAATTTGAACAAAATTTAGTTTTGTGATTAATGTAGCGAAACCAGGATTTTAAGCTGTAAGGATTTCGAATTACATCCTCTTCATAAGCAACGTCTTCTTCATCAAATAACATTTCAAATTTAGAGATTAGTTTTCAAGAAAAAAATATTAAAAAATTTTTTATTTAAAAATTCTATTTTACAAGTTTTATATGATCAGAATAAATTAAAAAACTAAATTTACAAAATTTTTGTTTTGATATTTTCAACAATTTTGACCTATTGAAAGAGAATATGTCAAAATAAAAATTAAAATTAATTATTTTTAATATTCGGATTGTTTGACTATTTCTATTTTTCTTAAATTTTTTATGAAAGAGCTTCTGCTCAACTCAACAAAAAACAAAATTGACGGTTTCTAATTTAACTTCATTAAAAAAAATTAAAAAAGCTAAAAAAATACATTAATTAAAAATCAGAACATTTATAAAAATCCAAAAAAATAAAATAAGAAATTGGCTTTGCCGTTAAGTTTTTTACTGAAAGTTTGACTTTAAGAATTTCGGATCTAACTTTTAATTAATTTAATTTTTAAAATAAATAAGCTAAAAAACAGTTAAATTAAATATTTTCTTTTAAAAAAAGAGAGAAAATTTAAAATATTCAAATTTAATTTTGTTATTTGATTTAATTTTGTTAATTTATTTTGTTATTTTATTCAAATGTTCTTTATTTGATTTATAATCTAGTGGATATTTATAACTTAATATTATTATTATTTGTCAAAATATTAAATATGACAATAAACTTTAAACTAAAATTTAAGAATTATATGATTAAATAATGTATAGTAGTAGGTGAAAATGTGCTTTAAAGTAAAAATCATTTACTAGTGATCATTACTTGTGACAAAAGTGGATCTATTTTCGAAATTATTATAACGAAATAAATGATTGAACCATCTCAATCAGTAATTTCGAAGGGATAATGCACTTTGAGCTGATTCTAGACGGTCAGTTCAGAACTTTATTCTGAAAAATTAGAATGAATGTATGCTTAACTCAAAGAAAAATATCTATCTTTAGTCAACTGAAAGCTAGGTTTGTTTCTTCAAGATAATACTGGACCTCATACAGCTAGATGAACAGTGGTAAAAATAGAAGAGCTGGAAGGGATCGAATTTCGAATATAACCAAAATCTTTCTTGTTCTAGTTTATTTTCTTATAGTATGGCTTTTAACCAATCAAGAAAAAGTTGAAAAAGGGTGTCGTGAGTTTTTTAAGTGCAGTGAATGGAACAAAATAAGAATCAAACTACCCACTAATAAAGCAAAATTTTTCACTCAACCTAATAAGTGTTTTTAACCAAAAATAAATATGCAATCAAAATTTAAATTATTGCTAATAATTAATAAATTATGTTAGCCATAGTTTGTATCTTGTAAAATTTTTATCACAAAAAGCTATAGACTCTTGGGTATTTTTAAATTTGAAAAAAGTTCATAAAAGAATACAAGTTATTAGTGTTAAGCTTTTCAATATGATAATTAAATTATACGTTTTATATTTTTTAAAAATTTTAAATAAATTTTTTTCTTTTTAGGTATTAAGAAATCCAATTACAAACAAAACAAAAATTTTTCTATTTTAATAAATTAAAATATACTAAAATAAAATATTTTAAAAAAGGTATTGCAAAAAATGCAACCTTTGTTGCACCTTTTTTACTTAAAAACAAACAAATAACAAAATATAAAACATCATTAAGATTTTGATTGATTTAAGATTTTATCTCCCAAAAAAAAGCAAAAAACGTTCAACTATGTTGCACTTTTAAGCAATATTTTTTAAAGGACATTTTATTTTAGTAAATTTTAATTTATCAAAATAGAAAGAATTTTTGATTTTTTTGTATTTAAATTTAACAATATCTTAATTTAGGAGGTAAAAATAGTAAAAAAATAATTCAAGCCTTCCTTGTGATTCTTCGAAGCTTTGATTTAGTTAAATTGAAATTTTTATTAACAAAAGATAATTACACAGTATTTTAAAATAAAACAAAAATTATCTTTTTAAATTTATCTTGCTTTAATTTGAGCCCGTGATTAGATAGTTAACTTCTACCACTTGCATGCTTGTAAATAGTTAAGCAATTTATGAATCAATATTTTTTTTCAAAATTTATACAGTTTTTGTGCATTTTTTAGAAATTTTAATCTCACCAGAATTTTGAGACTAAAAAAGTGACAATTCACGAATAATTCAAATATTTCAAAACGTTTTATTTGAAATGCGGTTTATTTATCATAATTGGTCTATTATTTTGAAAGAAATATTACAAACCAGTTTTTGAAAAAAATATACCCATATAAATTTGATTTATTATTAATAAAAATGTCGATGAACGATGATCCGGAAATGCAGCGAATGCTTGCTAAACAAGAGCTTTTCGAAAATGTAAAAAAATAATTTCAAATTTTTATCCCAAAATTAAAATAGATTTAAATTTAGATCAAACGAATACAAAATATTTGCTGGGATAAATGTATGACAGATGGTGTAGATAGCTACTTATCATCTCGACAAGAAAAATGCCTAGAAAATTGTGCTGATCGCTTTGTAGATGCTGTTGTAATAGGAACAACTAGAATAAACCAACGAATATCCGGTGGTTCTCATTAATAAATAAAATAAATTGATAAAAAATTAAAAATTTTTATTTAATGAATTTTTTTCTGCAAAAAAGTTGTTGATGACTTTTTTCAAATTAATAATTTTAATTATTACAAAAAAGATAAACCGAATTTTATTTAGATTTAAAAATGAAAAGACCTATTTCAATAAATGAAGGAAAAAATTATAATCCAATCGAAGAAATGCATACTGAAGCCGATAAGCGTGTAGGCCAAGTATTTAGAACCATGCTAGTTTTTACATCACTGATGGTAATAGCTCCAATATCATCCTATTTTGCTTCCAAAAAATACATTTTCGAAAGTAATTATTTCAGAATTCTAAATTTTACCCTAAAAAAATTATTAAATTAAAGAATATTTTTCAATCGATTCAGATGAGAGTTACATATACTCGGTTGCCGTTACAGTTATTGTTATTCACTTGATTTTGGGTGCTTTTATTTACATAGCTTGGCAGGACGCTAATACGTCTGCTAATGAAAAAAAGAAAAAATAAAGCTAGATGCATTGTTAACTATAAAAACATTAATTCATATAATTTATTGTTTGCGAATTTTTTTAATCTTTTTTCCTTTTTTGTATTTAATAAAAACCACCTTTGGATTTCAAAATTTTATTAAAATAAATAAACAGAAAAAAATAAAAATACTAATTTTCATAGACTGCGATTTCGGTTTTGGAAATAATGATTGAAAAATTATTTTTACTATCAATCACTATCAAACAAAACCAAATCGTTCATACTATTTAAATTTAAGCATACTCAGAATTAAAACTTCTTTTTTTTTAAGATTTAAATACATATTTAAACACTAATTTTATTTTATTTAGATTTTGACCTGGACAAAATTAGACCTGAATTATTAAAGAAAAATTATTTTTAATTTGGTTTTAGATGCGTATTGTTTAAATAAAAATAAATGTCTAAAAATAAAATTTAATATCTTTTATCTAAATATAAACATTTTTGTTTGAAAATTAAAAAGTCTAAATAAAATATGCAGTTAATTTATATTAAAATAAACAATTCTGTATCACTCATACGAACACCCCATGTAAATGATTTTAAATTTTAACACTTAAAATACTTTATAACACTAGAAACACCAAGCATTTTTTCATGATTTTTTAATTTAAAAATATTGAAAAAAAATTTTAAATAATTTTAGAAATTAATATCATTTTTAGAGAGAAATATTAAACCTACATAATTCAATAAAGATACAGTAAAGCCTAGCGAGATCATGCAGGGATAACTTTTGATTATTAGGTTTTAGTACATGCATTAGCTACCTCAATACATTGAAATGCGCATTTCAAGTGACGTTAAAATTAAAAAAACCTGCAATAAATGTTGGGACATAAACCGAAAAAGGGGACAACTTGACCCATCATTAAAACTTGAATATTATAAATTAAAATAGATGCAATTAAAAACTATTTTTAATTATTTCATTTAATTTTTTAGTTTTTTAGTAATCCTAATTTTTAAATCCGAACCATAACTCAAAAACTTGAAATTTTTTTCCTTTAATTTAAATCTTTTAAATTTTTTCAAATTTTTAATGCGGGTCATGAAATACGCATTTTTATGCACGCATTCCAAAGAGACCAATTTTAACATGAGGTAGCTAATGCATGTACTTAAACCTAAGAATCAAAAGTTATCTAATGCATGATCTCGCTAGGATTTACGGTAAACTTATTTGAAAAATCTACTCAAAAGATACGAGGATATACAAAATTTTACAAACGTCAAAATATTACTCGTTTGGTGCTTCTAGTGTTAATTGTTATTAAATGCATTTTTAATGTCAAAAAATTTTCCAAATGAATAAAAATTTAAATAAAACTTAAAAATATAAGACAAAATTTTATTACACGTGTTTAATTAAGAAAATTTATTTATTAAAAATTGTTTCCTTAAACATCAATCAAACTTATAGAACCTTTAGATTTTATTTTTAGAATTGATAAAAATTTATTTATGTTTATTAGTAGTAGTAGTATTTCTATCTACAGTAACGATCTAAAACGTTTAGTTTAAAAAGTAAGGATTTGGCAGTATTTGCTTCTCACCATTCCAAAGACTTCTTTATCAATGACTGCTTTTTGAAACTTTTTGATGTTAGCGATTTAATAGCGTTCATTTATTAAATTTAGTTTAGTTAATTGAATAAATATAAATGGCACAGTTGATGAAATACACCGTTGTTTACATCTGTGAATTAATATAAATAAATATATATTTTTAAAATTTAATTAGATTATTAAATAAATATGAGGAAAAGAAAAAAGCTAGGAATAGTTTAGCTGCTTACGCTGACGCTTTTGTTTTTGATTTTTGTCTATTTGTCTTTCTCAAAAATTTTTTATTAACTCTTCCACGATTTTAGACATCCATTTGTAAATTATTGATAAGTCTTTGCGATTTATTTCTAGGGCAAGTCTGTAATTATAATTGCATGAAACAATTATAATTATTATTATTTAAAGTCTTATGAACAATTTAAAAAAAATCGTTAGATTTATTTTTTATTTATTTTAACGATGATTTTAAAAAAATTTACATTTTTACCAAAAATAAAAAGTTGCGTTTTTTTCAAAAAATATCTGTGATTTACTTAAATTTATCTAAATATATTATATTAAAGGCAACACAACCAATATTGACTTTAATTAAAAAATTTTGATGAAAAACTAATTTTTTGAAATTTTATTTTGTGAAATAATTTAACGAGAAAAGTTTCCTAAATTTGGTAAAATAATCCTAAATAACTGAAAATCAAATAAGTGGTGGATGGCGATGTGAAAAAACATAAAATATGTAAAAATTTTAATTTTACTTAAAACAAATTTTAGTTTTAGCTTTTAATTGATGATTGCCGAAAGAGAAAAGCTCTTTCCTCTCTAAATCTAAATCATTTTTCTATTTTATCAATCAAATATATCATCAAATTAACGTTTGTTTTGTAAAATTTTCAAACCTAAATTAAATATGAACATAAAAATATGAATTATATTTTCGGAAAAAGCTGAAATTTCACACACTTATTATAGTATTCTTCTTATTCTGGGTCCTTACATACTAGCGGCGCGTTAGGACTGGAGACACACCTGGTACCATTTGGTTCAAATATCTCCGGCCTTAAATTTTAATGGTCTAGGCATTTTTGAAGTCGGGTATACTCGAACCAAATGGTACCAGGTGTGTCTCCGGTTAACATCAACTTTTTTTAAGATTTCAATGTAAGCTTCAATTTTTTTTGGGGAAAAAGGTTATTTAAGAAAAAAATAAATATTCTTTGGTATTTTGGAATTTAGAAATTTTATTTTCTTACAAAGCAATCACTGAATTAAATTTTTACTTTTATATCGTCAAAAATAAATAATCAATAAAAAAATAAATAAAATTAAAATATCATAAAATTTACAGTGGTGCTATAAATTGACTTTTCTTGGATATTCTACGTAAAAATGCGCAATTCTGCCCAAAAGCGCAAGAGAAAAAAAATCTAACAATTTTTGTCTTGATCTGTATGGATATTTACTAAAAGCAATCTGTAAGTTTATGCTTGATATTGCAAATTTTCGATAAAATGGGTAATTGAAATAGTGTATCCCGAAAACTTAAATTTAAAATATATGATGAAAGATGAAAGTTATGATGATGAAAGCGAAAAACTTTTTTTTATTCTATTCAATTCTATTTAAGATGAAGAATCAAATTTGAACAAAAAACCAAAAAAAGGATTTAAATAAAAATGTAATTTTTAAAAATTAAATTCAATTTTTTAAAATCAAAAAAAAATCTTTGCCAAAATTACTGATTTTTACAATTTTTTACTTTATTTTACAGTAATTCTACTAATTTTTTCTCTTATTTTATATTTCTATCTTCAATGAACATATTCGACTTCACTTAAATGTAAAATTTAATTTTTTAAAAATTTTACTCATACAGAATTATGTATATAATAATTTTTTAATAACTTATTAACCATTGTTGTTGAAATTATTAGTTGAATAATGATTAAATTAATACTCAATAATAAATTTTTTTTGGGTATAATCAACAAATTTTGTTGGTAAACTTCAATTCATGATCTATTTACTACAAAACATCATTCTAACACGATTTCATTCATGGCATTGCATCAAAATAATAATAATGATAAGCATCAGAATATAAATATTAAAAAAAATTAAGAAAACAAAAATTATTTAATATCCTTTATTAATATAAAATATCAAAATAAAAATTCAAAAGTACGATTTTATCAAAATATAAACGACATTCTAAATATTCAACTTGGAATTTCATTTTATTATGAATAACTTTTTATATTTTGTTTTTATATTCTAAACCGGCTAATCACTACAACGGCACAAATGTCAAATATACAGAGACTATAAAAAATAAACCATGTGCGAAACTGCCCCAATGTGATGCCTAAAAAACGAATACAACCACAAGTATAATATACAAATATGTACAGAACAAATAAATCGTCTGAATATAATAACTATTTCGGATTTTTGTTTGAAAAAGAACTGCTCAAATTGGGCAAACTGGCCGAATTTTGTGCAAAATTTGGAAGCATTAGGTTCAAATGTTGTTGTATTTTGGCAAAATCAGGTAGTTGTCCACTTGAGTTAATCAAATTTGAAATTTGAAATAGATTTTGAGGTGATTTTGATGGTCGGCTTGAATTTGGACTAGACATGAATTCATCAGAATGCGATTTGTCCATGTTTGGAGCCATTATTTGATTGATAGTCTTTTTTTTGTGCTGATTGACAACATTATCGTACACATTTTGCTTTGTTTGATTTATCAGTTGAACTGATTGATTTATGGACTTGGGCGTCGAAGCCATATTATTTTTGCTTGATGGCACCTGACTAGCGACTGGGCTGGAAACATGGTGTTCGATTTTTATTGCCTTACCATTCTTGCTTGATATGTTTATTGTTGCATTGGGCGTTTGTTTGGACGAAGTGGGTGTTGATGGCATAGATGTCGATGGCTTCGAAACTGAATGGCTGTTCGACACTGGTCGCTGATGCTGAACATGCTGTTGTTGCTGACAATACTTTATTTGGTAAATATTGAGCAAGACATTTTTTTGCATCCAATTTTTGGGCCACAAATTAAGCAATTCAGTTTCAAAAAAATTGTCAATATAGTTTAGTTTAATACTAGCATCTATTTGTGAATTTTGAGGTGATGGTGATGAACCAGCTATTCTGAACATGGCCATTTTAATTTGAATAATATTTAGGATTAAATCGCGTATTTTGTCCGTAAATTCAAATTTTTTTCTCGGCGGATTCATTTTTTTCCTTATTTCCTCATTTTGTTCGTTTGATTTAGCTTTTTTGTATTCTTCCACAAGTCGAGTGTATTTGCTGTAATTTTTTGGCATTTCGGCATCTATTTCCCTCTTAAGTTCGCCAATTTTGTTCTTTAGAGTGTTCTCGAGATTTTTTATCTTAATTTGATTAACAATTATCTGATAATTTTTCTGAAAATAATCCTTGTTCATTTCAAACGAGTCGGCCAGATTGCTAATGCAATAGTCTCTCAGCCTTGTCAAATTAGGATATTTTGAATTACGCACAGAATAATCCACCAAATAGATCAAATTATGAACTTGAGAATTTTCTAGAAATTTTCCAACTTCTTGTTTTTGTTTAAAAATTTGAAATTCTTTTTTTAAATTTAAAATTTTAGTCTTTAGATCGTCGGTTAGATCGTTAAATGAGATTTGGGGAGAACCGGGCGGGGATTTTTTAATTTTAAGATCATTCTCATCCTTGATAGACATGTTAATTGGAATGTTAGGTGCGACAAAGTTGTGCGTTTTAACTTCTTGACTTGGTACAGGTATGCTTTTAATGTATTCGTTGCTGGTGCTGGTGCTGGCCAAATTTTGTTGATTTGTTTGATTGTCTTTGGTCAATAAGCGTCGGCATATTCGGAACAGAGCGTCTTTATTGCGACCAGTTTTAGAAGATAGATAATTGAACACATGGAATTGTTGCTTAACGCGTTTACTCTCTGTATAGATGTTGATCAAAAGAGATTTTAGTTCTAACGAGAGCGACTCGCTGCTTGAGCTTACTGTGGATTCGTAAAGATCGAGAAATTTTTTGATCAAGGCCACAAAATCTTCTTGCAAATTATTAGGTAAATTTTGGTTTACTAGCGGCTGTGTTAAGTTGCTGCGATTAAGACTGTTGTTGACCAGGAAACTATCGTTTAAATGAGATTTGTTTGTTTGATTTTGAAATTCTTCTTCCACATCTATGTAATCATTGCTCTCAGACTTTATTTCTATTTTTGGCTGATTTACAATTCGATTTTTTTCGTTCAGAATTTGAGTATTTATGTTACTTTTTGGCTGTTCTTGATTAGATTCGATTTTTTTCTAAAAATTTTTAAATTTTTTAAAAAAATTTATTAAAAAAAAATATCTATTTATAATTATTTAAAAAGACCTAAGTGTGAAATAGTAAGCTAATTTTCTAACACATTAGTTTTTGAAATTTTAAAACTTAATTTTAGAGTATTCCTTTAAAGAAAATAACACTATTTTAGAACCATGTCTAAACCTCTTTCATTAAAAAATGGAGACCGATTTCAACTGGGTAATAATTGCGATGAAAATTATCAACTAGGCCGTTGCTCAAAAAGACACTGGAAAAAGAGATGAGCACCTCCTCTACTAACTGATTGAATAAAAAAAAGTTCAAAAAGAGCCATAAAGAGCTGTAGCGGTCGCTATTAGATTTTCTTTAAATGAACTTTATAAAATCAAATGTTAAATATTCATTTTCATGATTATTTGTCCAAAATTTTATTATGTAAAATTATTTAAAATTTAATCTAAATTAA